>WEKX01014731.1:6097-50137 GCA_013390025.1 Pitta sordida | reverse complement strand
TTTTTTTTTTAATTAAGAAATTGCCATACAGGGTGGTATTTGATTAGTTTTTTCAACACTGTAGAATTAGAAACTTCTCATACTGTTCTAAAAAAGAAGAGATAAGTTTTTAACAATGTGAATTATTGGGAGCGTTTATTTCAAACAAGCTGGCCTTTGTTGTGCAGTCTGTTGTGAATGGACTGACCTTTTTCTATTCCCTCCCCTCTCTNCTATCGTCTATAAGAATTTTTTTTTTTAATTAAGAAATTGCCATACAGGGTGGTATTTGATTAGTTTTTTCAACACTGTAGAATTAGAAACTTCTCATACTGTTCTAAAAAAGAAGAGATAAGTTTTTAACAATGTGAATTATTGGGAGCGTTTATTTCAAACAAGCTGGCCTTTGTTGTGCAGTCTGTTGTGAATGGACTGACCTTTTTCTATTCCCTCCCCTCTCTGCCCCACTAATGCCATACCTGAGGGTGACACTTTGTCTCATGTAGATGACTTTAACCGAGTGCCGATCAGGAATGAAGACGAATGCGGCAAAGAGGGTGAACATGATTCAGATGATTCCTCAGATGAAGACAGCGACTGTGAGGAATCAAGCAAATACATCAATGCTTCCTTCATAACTGTATGTACTTAGAGGATCCACTCTAAGTATTTCATAATAAAATAGGATTTATTTGAATAAGAGAGAAAGATCAACTGGCAAACCAATCTATGTTTAGACTAGCCTTCAAACTGGCATCAGGATAATATATGTTTCTGTTAGTGGGCATCTGCCTACAAGTTAAACCATATTAATATTTTCCCTGCTAGTGAAATATGAGTATAGTGATTCACATATACCAAGCCCTACTACGCAGTGAAAACTGAAGCCATTTTTTTTTTTTATATCATTATACATCCAAAGAAGGAGAACAGATATTAGTCACTGATGAAGTGACTGGTTTTAATGGAATTACTACCTGAGTTCCATTTATCTGAATTCTTTGAAATTCTGCACAGTAAAGACACCTATTCCGGGTAAATGTATCTTTATTTTCAGGTTGCTCAGTGTGAACTGACTGGTATACCAACTTTGTGTGGTATAAACACAACTTCTTAGTGGTAAAATTAAGTGTCTTTGTAGAATTAGATGTTTTAGCCCTTAAAAATACGCTTTGCAGAAAATGTCAGGGTGAGGGTTCCCCCACTGTAGCATCAGTATGCCTTGTTTTCAGTCTGGAAGTGATATTCTTGTTAGGAGGGTGGAGTTTAATGTCAATTGAACAGTAGAATCCCCACGAGACCATTGCCTACTGTGTTAGGCATATTTTTGCCTCTAGACAAAATGGTTCATTAGTTTTTTTCACTGGTTATTCCTTAAATAACAGTGAGTTCTATTGTTTGACAATCACATTTCAAACAAATTCAAGGAAAAAAAATTCTTTTATAGGGTTACTGGGGTCCGAAAGCGATGATTGCAACACAGGGACCACTGCAGGAAACTATCCCTGACTTCTGGCAAATGGTGTTCCAAAGAAAAGTCAAAGTCATTGTTATGCTGACAGAGCTGAAAGAAGGAGATCAGGTAGGGCATCATCTGCGCACTGGCATATTAAGTGTCCTCTATGTCCAATGAAAACACTGCATTGCACACTCTCATTTCCTTACTCCAGCTAAGCATGTTTCGTAGGACAAGGAGTTTGCATTTCCACTATAATTTTTCCATCATTTACCTACTTAGTTTACTTTCTAAGAAATTTTTAAGGGAAGAGTGTATGATGCTATATTTTGAAATATGATGAAACTCCAACTGCTTTAAAGTCAATCCCTTCTGTAAGTGCATGTGGAAGGGAAAATAAAAGGAGATTTGTATGGTAATCGCTGACTTGTACTTTCATCCATTTTAGGAACTTTGTGCTCAGTACTGGAGAGAAGAAAAACAAACACATGATAGCATAGAAGTTCAGATGACAGATGTCAACAATTGCCCTAGCTATACCATACGGGCATTTGATGTTACACACCTGAAGGTAAAAGCTCCTTTGCAGATTCCAAAAGGAAGTATTAAAGGAATTTTTAAACTTAAAAAAAATAATTATAAACTTAGCCTAAAGAAAAAGAAGGGAGAGTTTCCATTCCAGTTACCTCCTTCTCTAAGAAATGGAAATATTTTTCATAGAATCACAGAATATCCTGAGTTCGAAGGGACCCACAATTATCAAGTCCAACTCTTAAATGACTGGCCTTTGTGGGAATCAAATCCACACCCTTTGCATTATTAGTATCATGCACTAACCAATTCTCATGTTTCTCTTCCAGACCAGCAGACAATCATGATAAATTCTATAAATTAGCTCGTTTCCTATTTAGTCCGTTGCTGAGATGGTGGTAGTGGAATCTCAGAAGATCAGCTGTCTTTTGTATTTTGGGCAAGGCTTACATGTCTACTCAGCTCATATTCATGAGGCAGAACTCACATCACCTTGCAGTTCCTCAGGAATATAATTCCACCTATAAAGCAGCTGCAATAGAGGTACTACGTGAATCTTTATTTTAACTTGAACATTGACAACATCTCCACTGCTGTTTTTCAGACGAAAGAAACACAAAAGGTGTATCAGTATCAGTATCACAAGTGGACTGGTTTTGATGTTCCAGAAACCCCCAAAGATTTAGTCAGCATGATCAGCAAAATTAAACAAAAACTTCCAGACAGACCAGCCACTGAGGACAACAGGAGAACTCACAGTGTTCCACTCATCGTCCACTGCCGGTGGGTCTGAATTCAGCACATACGTTCACCTAGCTCTAAGCTCTGGATATACACAGCAGCATAGTTTTGGGATGTCTACATTTCCCCACAAGCCTTTCCATTTTTCTAGAGACTCTCCCTAGAAGATTCCTTGAATTGCTCAAGCTTGACCTTTTGGATTGTAGTGTTGAAAAGCAAGCACACTTTTTTGAGTCAGGAGAGTGTGCAGAGTAGGTGGTAAGAGCTGGCAGCTCTCGGCTAGTTCAACTATTTTGTGGTGAAATTCTAGGTCAGCGTGCATTTGTAGCATACACCAATGAAGATCCAGTAGAGTTTTTAGGTTCATCTCTCACTCCAATATATGAGTCTACTTTTTTAGGATCATTTCCAGGAATAGCCTTGCATACCATCTAAACTAGAAGATAATCCTGCTACCAATAGTTGAGACTGTAAGTCTCAAATCTTGAATTTCTCTCTTCCCCTTCAGTGGTACTTGAAATCCAGGTAGTCTCTAGATAAACTGTCTTGTGCGTGTCCTACAATATACTTAATTGTGACAATTTCAATCTAATAAGAAAGTCTTTGGAAATGTAATTCATTACAAAGGCTTTAAAATATGTATCTAATATTTAGTCAGAAGACTTGCTGATTTTACATTGTAGAATTAATTATATGTGTATTTTACATTATCTTCTAGTGATGGATCACAGCAGACTGGTGTGTTTTGTGCCTTAATGACCCTCTTGGAAAGTGCAGAAATAGAAGAAGTAATAGATGTTTTCCAAGTAGTTAAAGCTCTTCGTCGCACAAGGCTGGGAATGGTCTCCACCTTTGTAAGTAAATTTTATGAACTAATAGACAAAATTATGAAATTACTTATCATGTTCATAAACATCCTCATAATCTTATGCATAATTTCTGTACGTATATGGAACACTAACCACAATCAGAACATTCACAGCCACTCACCACTATTTGGGCACTGGCCCTTACTTAGAGGAAAGAAGCAGACTGTGACATGTCCAGAGCTACAATTCTGTAACACCTAACTCTTTATCTTTCAGGAACATTACCAATTTCTCTATGACACCATTGCCAGTATCTACCCTGCACAGAATGGACAAATAAAGAAGAACAGTCAGCAGGAAGATAAAGTTGAATTTTGCAGTGAAGTAGGAAAAACAGATCAGGAAACTGATTTGATCACTATTGATCTTACCCCACCAACGCCAGAGGAAAATGAGGCACCCGAAATATGTGATGATTCTAAGGCTGCAGACAGCACTAAGGGAACAGAAAGCTCTACAAATGGCCCCACAACTCCAGTTCTAACTTAGAGCTATGCTAAAAAAAAGAAAGGTAGTTTTAACACGGAAAAAAACCTTAAGCAAAATAAGAAGTATAAGATTTCTTCCTCTTCCCACTTTCTTTTTCTTTGAAAATATTTAGTTCTATCATTTTTTCAAAGAGAACAATTTAAAGAAATACTTGAAACTTGTAGAGGGTGACAAAGAACTGTGGAAGTTTAATTTTTTGTAGATTTGCATTTAATACTTCTTCAGAAACCTTTTCACTATTTTTATACTTTTCTTTTAAAAATATGTACAGTGTAATACTCTGCTGAGCAGTGGAAAGAATTTTTTTTTACTTCTGTAACAAGGAGGAAAGGAACTCAGAAGAAGAGTAGTGTGTTGCAAGAACAAGTCTGTGCTCAAAACTATTAGCAAATAAGTTAACCTACTTGGTAAGCACATATTCTAGCATTTCAGACGTGCTCATCAAGCTCTGCATTAATAATACTCTGTGGGACCTGTGGGACTTGTAGGACCTTGCCAAACAGTTTTAAAAGCTTATCATTTACATCATCTGGCAATTCCAAGGAATTCAGACTTATAAAGACTCTAAATCCTCCCATATTAATGCAGAATAGAAATATTTGCATTTTTCTAACTGTCCTCAAGGTGTCCTTGTTGTTCCATGTCTGTTAATCCAGTATTCCAATGTTAGACTCATAATAAGAGTTTGGAGATCAGCATTTGAATCATTGCAACACTTCTGATAGAAGACACATTCTGTTTACTCTTAGAGCTTGAAATACCGCATGCTTGCACATCTATTTCTTATGCTTACTCTTATTTAGAGGGACTACTTCTATGTATGCATCCAATCTCTTTTCAGAATTGGAAAATACTTAGATACTTTTCCACAAAACCTTGTAGATTTTAATTGATACAGGATTTTTTTTTTCAGAATGAGGTTTTGTATGTTACAGTTGTGATATTTTTACTATTTCTTGCTGAATTTTAGCCTACTGTTTTTAGAACAAATAAACTGCTAATTACATAATAGTTTACAAGATGGAAATTCTTATATTATCTAGGACTCTGAAAATCAATCCTTTGCATCTAGATGCACAAAGTTTTGTGTTGTCTCACACATGGAAAACATTTACAAATTTCAATCGCAAAACACATCACTTAATTCTAATGAAACTGTGTGTCTACCCAGGTAAGTATCACGACACAGAGCAGAGGAAAGAAACTTCATTCTTTCTTTTGCTTGAAGCCGTTAAAGGAACAGTCATGCAACAGATCCAGTGCTCCTAGTTTATCACTGCTTGTTCCTAATTTCTCGTTACAAAACATAATTGAAAATACTTATCTAAACAACATGTACAGTCACACTTGGTTAAAACTCTAATTTAGTTGTGCTGTTACTCTCATTCTCAATTATGAGCTCAGAGTAGTGCTTCCTGGCAGTCTTGCCTGAATAAGTGGGAGCAAGCAGGCACAGAGGCCGTGGGATTCCTCTGGGCTGTCAGCTGAACTGTCTTTTCAGCTGGAGTTGTATTACCTGATAAACTAACAAAGCTGGAGGGATCATCTGTGGGGGGAAATCTCAAGGGACTGAATGGGAAGATAATCTGAAAAATATTGTGAGCCCAAAGTCTGTTGGCTAGTTTTAGAGGAATATGTCAAAATTGCAAATTTAATGTTACTTGCAGTCCAAAACGTAAAGAGCCTTGAAAGCACATTGGTTCACTGGCATTCATTGCATGACACAAAACAATTAATTTGTTTTCCTTCTTTTAAAATTTGGCCAGTGTAAAGCCTCTCTAGCTACTTCAGGTAGTAAAATAAAGAGGCAAGTACCGCTACCTATTACACAGAATCAGAATATTCCGAGTTGGAAGGGACCCATGTACATGTGCGGAGACAGAGACTAGTCACACTTTTAGGAGTAACTGAAAATGCTTCCCAAATTAAAAATTACACCAAAATTTTCACTTTGTGTTGAAGCTGAGGCACTCACACACTTCAATTCCTTGAAAAATGGTTCATGTGTTTTTAAGCTCCTAATGTCAATCACTATAGCAGTAAAGTTCCTTACAGTCACAAGAAGATAGGCTGAGCTCTTGGCTTTTAATTGTTTTTGAATTAAAGAATACTTTGTACAATTAAATCCCAGTATGACAACTGGGACAACAATGAGGGAGCCTGTCTTAACACTGCTGGGAAGTTCTCATTGCTTCTATGTGTGTCTTAGGGGTGGTTTTTTGCCTCCTGTGTTGTACTTCGGATTTTAAAAATCCACAAGGTGGTGACACAGAGCTTGTAAAAGGTGGTCCTTACGCTGGATGCTCCACAGACGTTTTCAAGTTCACTCACTTGTAAGCTTAATTTTAGGTTCCCTGGGAACACAGTGAAGCATTTTACAGGTGAACCATGAAACCCAAGCTAATAAGCTTTGCTAGGAATTGCTGTCAAAGTAAGATGAAAAGTTTTTATTTCCTCAAGTAGAGCTAACAACAAACAGGCTACTAACCACTGGCTCAAACTGAGTGAGCTGCTATTGGGAGAGTGGTCTGAAGTTCGGGATAATAATAACTAAGCAACAGATGAGCTAGGAGAGAACTTTGAGCAACAAATGAAGGTAAACAGGTGTCTATGTGACCAAAGGGAATGGATTTCTCCCACCATTTTCTGGGTAGAAGCTGACATAAAAGTAAGTGCAGAAAAATCACAGTGCTGTGTTAGGGGAATGTGATGTGGGAAGACAGAAGAGAGAAAGGATCCCAAGGCTACACAAGATTCTGCTCAGTCAGGTAACTGTAGTGGGGAATAGACCATGTGTATTTGATTTTATTCATTTTTTTCCTGTTTCTTGCGCTCTCTAATGTACAGGGTAGTTACATTAAAGTCTTTTTCAGAGACTGTATGTTACGATGCAACGCTTGTGGACCTGATCCCTGGGTGGGCGTTCGCTTGGGAGTTGGACTAGATGATCCTGTGGGTCCCTTCCAACTCAGAATAACCTCTGAACGCAGAACAGGGCCAGCACACAGAGCTGTGCTCGTTGGGGATGCCATTCCAGGAGGTGGTAAAAGCCCTACTGCTTTCCCACACCCCAGTGTCCACTGCTGCATTTGGATTCCTGCGGGATATGTTTGTGACTGCTCCTTTTCCCATGCGTTCGTGCAGCCAGTGTCCATGAACTCACCCTCTCACTTGTGAGCACAGAGTTTCAGCACAGAGCTCCAGCACAGAGCTCGCTGCCTCTGGGGAAGGGAGGGTATTCTGCCACTTGCTCCGAACTGATCGGCTGGGGAGCGATGTCCTCACGGTAACACTGTGAGAAAGGGCAGAGCAGCTGGGAACCCTCCAGGCCTGGTCCAATTCCTTGCGCTCTGCCCTTTCTCCCAGTGTAACTGTGAGGACATCACTTGTGGGGAGGCATGTTTGCTGGAGGACTGAAGCTGGCAGTGAGTTATGGGCTTTGCTGCAAACCAGGAAACCTGGGTTAAATCATCTATGGGACAAACAAGCCAAGCTGGATAGCAAATCTGAGCCACGTGCAGTGTTGAAGCCAGGAGCTGCAAAGGGAAGCACAATACATCACCAGCTGTTTGTGTGTGATAGCTAAGAAAGTAGAGAGGGTAGCTCCAGACAGGTGTTTCATTAAGCTGAAAGTTGTATCCTTTATTTAACATTCCTCAGAAAAACTCTCCAGTAGCAATGTTTATCTCTTTGACAAGGCATCTTGCTTTTGCAAAGGCCCAGGGGTTTTCTGACATTGTACATTCTGCAGATTGCCTCTAAAAGAATATCAGAAATTCCCTGAGGGTTCTACACAGCTGTACCTCAGCTATTTTTCCATACATACAGCAACTGCTTGCCAAGAACCAGTGTGCTGTGTTTTAGACTAGGGAAAACTAAAACAGAAGACAAGAAAATTTCAGTTACAGAAGAGAGCATATTTCTATATACATCAGCTCTGCTTCAGAAAAAACTCCAGTCTTCTGAAGAATAGAATCCAATCCTTTGAAAGGTACAGTAACAGAATAAAGTTTTATACAAAGTTTTCTAAGTCAATCTGTCTTTTTAATGCAAACGAAAAAACACTGATGACCAAAAAAGTAGTGAGCAAGTGGATGCTCAAAGATCTTTCTAGGGATAAAATTTTTTTTCAGGAAAGATACTTAGTACAAGTTACTGTAAAATATTAGTATTGTTGTTTTAACCTTAAATAGGATTTCCAACATCGTCAATGCAAAATGTTACTGATTTTTTTTTAAATTAACACAACAAACATTTTTCAAAGGAATAGGCAGTTAACTATTTACAGCTGGGCTGTCTCTTCAATCCCACACCTGCACAGTGCCATGGTTGGGAGTGCTGACGGAATTAAAAGTGCAATTGTCTGACATACACAGGAAAAAATAAAAAGAAGTTTATTTTTGATCAATTTTAGCACTCAGAATCAAAATTTTGATTTTGGAGATGAACCCTCATGATAGCCTGACCTTGCCTGGCAGTTAGCTCAGAGCCAGAGCTCGCACATGTCAGTACTTGGGGTGGACCTTCTGTATTTTCAGAGTTTCCCAGTAGGCTGTGCTGAAACACTTCAAACGCCTTTTGCTCTCTTCCGAGCCTCCTGCAGTGCATCCAGCTTGCTCCATTTCAGTAACGCGGAGCCATTTGAGGTAATGAAGACGGCATTTGTTTATGCAGCACTGCAGAGATTGTGTCTGTCCAAGACCAAGCTAGTTCAGAGTGTGTACGTGCCTCTGTGGGTGTGCACATGTATGGTTCATAGCCTCAAGTGTGAGATTACCTTCCATGCCAGAAATCAATGAGCTGCTGATTTGGCAGCTGCTCAGCTTAAAGAAGGAAAAATAGTAGAAATAGGGCTGATAAGGTGGGCCTGTGCTAACTTTTTTGGTGTGGCAGAGCAGCAGATGGGCTTATAATATGTAGTGTTTTTCAGAAATATACTGCAAAAAATAAGCTAAAGGTGAGGTACAGGAGACTGCATGCCTACAGAGTGCTCATGCTGTCATAGACTAAATCAATGCTGGCATCAGTGACTACTAAATAAGTATTTGTCAGCTCTCCTGACGTTGCAATAGAAGTCAATGTGCATGTTCTTCAACTACAGAGAAAAATGGTAAAAAAATATGACAATAGAGAGTTATCAGTGGAAGACAGTGTTTTTGCCAAATGCAGACATTTGGCAAGAAGTGTAATTCTGATTTTCTTTCTTGAATAAATAAATAATGAATAATTTTAATCCTATTTTACTAATATTAATATGTCATTTTGAGAATAACAATATCATATTTTAATTTAGCACTGTATTTCCTTTTACTCCTGGTATTTTCTGGAATACTTAAATATATTATTTTTAATATATCATTGTGTCACTGAAACTGCTTCAAGACTAAAACAGTTCAGTATCATTAAGTGTTTCCTTTAGCTGGTTGCTTTCTTAATATAATGTCTATTCAGCAATAAAATGAAATTCTGACTTCATAGATTGATTTAGCATAAATAAAATTCACACAGAAAAGGAATTCAATTTCTTAAATGCTATTAATAAATTATTTCATAAAGAGTTATGTCTCCTTCCAGAGAGAGCAAGGCATTTTCACTATCAAAGAAGGCCTTCCTCTTCTTCAGTCACAGCGCAAAGTCTCTTCCACTGGCAGCGCAGGGCAGACAAGGCTCACAGCCAGTTCCCCCACAGACAGCTCTGCTCTCATCTACATAGTCCNACCTCCCTGGACCGACTGACCACACTGTTCCTGATGCAGGCCAGGATGCCAGTGGCCTTCTTAGCCACCTGGGCACACTGCTGGCTCATATTGAGTTTCCTATCGATCAGTACACCTAAGTCTCTCTCCACTTCACTAGCCTCGAGCCACTCCTCCCCCAGCCGATAGCGGTGCATGGGGTTGTTATGGCCGAAGTGAAGAACCCGGCACTTAGTCTTGTTAACCCTCTTCCACTTCACGCCCCCCAGATAGCAGCTTCACCTCTACGCTGCATGATTTTTCAGCTATTAAGGAGGCCTGTTTCGTGACTGTGTCTGCGCGAACAGTGCAAATTTCCCCCCCGGCCCCCAAGCCACTGCAATGGACTGTGGGCACACTGCTCTGCCAGCCCGGGGTCACTGCTTGGAGCGCCCGGGCGCAGCTGCTCCTGCTTGCACCGCACCGGCAGCGCCACGAGTGAGACAGCAGAGCCGGTGGGACACTGCCCCTATCCCACTGGGAGTGGGTTCCACCCCGCCACCTGTACCTGGAGAGAAAGCGGCTGCACATATTCTGACCAGGCAGTGCTGCCTGAGAAGGAGCAGGGCCGGCGGAACATTGACCCTATCCCATTGGGAGGGGGTCCACCTCGCCCCAGACCCAGCTGCTGGGACAAGAACTTGTCCCTGCTGCTCACTCCCAGTGAATTTAAACAAAAATTCAGTAGAGAAGCACTGGGTCAGGGATGCTGCTGTAGCAGAATAATGGTTGAGTAGGACCTGAGACAGACAGGTCTTATAGTCCTAGATTTGAGCCAACACTGATAGTCTTGCACTGCTGAGAGCCAAATCAGCTACCAAAATTACAGTGCTGCATGATCTTCTACGTGTTGTTTGTATTGGCCACTACCAGCACCACCCATCCTGGGGGCTGGGGTGGCAGCTAGGTGAGGGATGGATACTTCAAGTGTTTCTTTCCACAGCGAGGCCTCCCACTCCCGCTGGCCACAGCGCACGGCTTGCTCCCCCCCCCGCCCCTGGCAGACCTTGGGTTTTTTGAAAGGAGGAATTCACATAGTTTTTAAACTCGATTTCTGGAAAAAGTTTGTTCACTTTAGGCTTGACTGTACCTAAATAATTTACATAGTGCTGGAGTCAAACATGGGTTTAAACCCTGCTAGTCTGACCCCTGCAGAGTGCGTCCCAGAGCCTGCAAAATTCCTAGAGGATGCATGTCCTCAGCACCTCTCCTCAGCACCGGGACGCTGCTCTGCCAGTGCACCATGGGCAGTGTTACCATGGTGACAAGGCAGCCACCAGGCCACTGCTCTCGCATGTTTAAGTGCTGGCAGAGTGATGCACAGTTTGCCTCAGCCGCTGCTGTGCCATGCCAGGCATGTTCCGCAGGAGGGAACATGGCAGGCAGAGCTCAGAAGTCCATACAGCCTCAGGGTGCTCCTCTGCCCACTGCAGCTGCCCCATGGGGCAGAGGAGACCGGCTTCACTCTCCTGAGTGCATGAGGAACTTCCGGGAATGCCCAGCAGCCACTTTGGAGCTGAGAGGGTGGGGTGACTTGGGCCAAATTTGCATATTAATGAGCTGCCACTCTACGCTGACGGGCAGCTTCACGGAGGGGTGTAAAGACCCACGGTACCATGGTATAGGAGACTTGGCTGTAGTTGAAGTCTCTGACTTTTCCCTCTGCAGCTCTTTCTTTAGCTACAGAATTGTGACATCTTCCTATATGAATATATTTATTGGCTTTCTAGATTTTCTCCTTATTTGGAAGCTCTAGCATTTCACTGACTTGAAGAGCTATCTGTTTTCCACAACAGCCTTCATCTCCTAGCCCAGCCCAATCCCCATCCTCATTGCGCCTGTACTCTCACCCTGGGTGCCAGGAAGAAGCAAGAGCCAGCTTGTCTGCCAGGTAAGCAGAGCCCAGCTCAAGAGCTAGGCAAGAGAGGGACAACACCTGCATGAACACAGTCACCCTGTGCTCAAACATGGTGAGCACTGCAGAGTAGTGATTGTAACCAGCCTCAGACAGCAGTCTGCTGCCAGGAAAGTTCAAAGTTCTGAAGCCAAGGACTCGTGGTGATGAGTCAGGCCCAGCCATGAGCATGGCCAGGTGCAGATAGACCTATGGCTCAGCATGTCTAGGCAGGGGTCCTTACCTTACTGCCTCTGCTCTCCTGGCCTGTGACAAGATACAAGTTTCTGTAATGTCTCCTTTTTTCATGGTCTTGGACTCCACTTTGGAGTTGCTGACTCTGTAAAATGGCCATGCCACCTGGCCAGATATTGTGAAGGTTGATTGCTTGTCATTGCATGGGATTTGTTGGATCCTGTGCTATACTGACTTATGAAGACCTCACACACGGTTGATGGTCAGTACATCTCAGCAGTTGTGCTGTG
Source organism: Pitta sordida (assembly GCA_013390025.1). Classification (NCBI taxonomy): domain Eukaryota; kingdom Metazoa; phylum Chordata; class Aves; order Passeriformes; family Pittidae; genus Pitta; species Pitta sordida. The sequence goes on along the minus strand of WEKX01014731.1, from coordinate 37,958 downwards.
GTATCACATTGTCCAACTGAACCAATAATATGTGTGAAATGGTGGTCTCAGTCCTGTTCATATGGGGAAAGTCTCCTCTACCATTAGGGCAGTAGCTGTGCAAATTAAACTGCTTGCCATACATGCAACTGGACAAGAACTGGTGACTCTCCTGGTTGATGATAGAAAGGCCATGGATGTTGTGTACTTGGATCTTAGCAAAGTCTTTGATATGGTTTCCCATGATAAGCTCCAGAAGAAACTCTCAAAGCGTGGGTTGGTGTCTTGGGTTTGCTGTGACCATGTTTTTCCTGGCAGCAGGGGGGGCTATGGAGGAAGCTTTTCTTCAAGAAGTTGCTGAAAGTCTCCCTCCTACTGAGCAGAGTAATGCCAGCCAGCTCCTGGCTGCCGGCCAAGGCCAGGCCATTCAGGAGAGATAGAGGCACCTCTGTGATAATATATTTAAGAAAGGAAGAAATAAAAGAGGAGTAACATCAAGAAGATGGCCGAAGAGGAGCCGTGAGAGGTTGTAACAGCAATGCAGGCACCAAGGCCAGGGCCAAAGGAGGGGGAGGAAGTGTTCCAGACGTCTCTCTGCTGCTCGTGGAACAGACCATGGTGAAGCAGGCTGTCCTCCTGCAACCCATGGAATGGAGAGAGAACGCAGGGATGCAGAAATCCACCTGTGGCCGTGGAGAGGGAGCCCACACCAGAGCTGGAGGATGCTGGAGAAGGTTGCAGACATGTTGGAGCCCACATTTGCAGCAGAGTCCTAGGAATGACATTGTAGCCCGCGGAGGAGGAGTCCACGCTGTGTAGCACAACTGTACCTGGTAGGATCTGTGTGCTTTGGGATGAGGCCCACAAATGAAGCAGCACAGCCAGTGCTTAAAGGACTGCACCCTGTGAAGTGACCCCTGGGCAGCAGTGTATGGAAGAGCTGGCTATGTTGCCCCTGGGTTCGGACTCATGCTGGGAAGGGTCATGAAAGACTTTTTCCCATGGGGGAAGGGGACTCTATGAAAGGCAGGGAAATGGCTTCCTACCCTGAACCGGTCAGAAAACACAAACTGCCTGGCTTTCCCTTACTCGTGATTCCCTTTTGTCTCCTGGAGGAAAAAAGGGAATGTGGTATCAGTTGTAAGAAGAAGGAGGGGTGGGGGAAGAAGGTTGCCTTTAAGATGATGCTTCACACATTAAGCTCTGATCTTGTTAGAAATAAATCCTTTACATTCCCCATTGTGGAGCCAGTTTTTCCCTGTGCAATAAACATTTCTAATAGTCCTCATTTCTGTGGTAGCAAATAACCCTTCCGGGTTTTTTTCTTTTCCTCCCTCCTCCTGTTTGTATTGGGGGTGGGGGGAGAAATGAAGTGAGAGAGAGGTTGTGGGTGAATCTCTGGTATCCAGCCAGGGTCAAACCACGACAGTTGGATAGGAGCATTCTGTGTTGGGTTAGGAATTGGTTGGATGAATAAGCTCAGAGAGTGTTGGTAAATGGTGCCACATCCAGCTGCCGACCGGTCACTAGTGGAGTCCCACAGGGATCAGTGCTTGACCTGGCACTGTTTCATATCTTTATTGATGATATGGATGAGGGAATTGAGTCCACCATCAGGAAGTTTGCAGATGATACCAAGCTGGGGACAAATGTTGAGCTACCAGAGGGTAGAAGGGCCTTTCAGAGGGACTTGGACAGGCTAGAGAAATGGGCAGATTCTAATAGTGTGAGATTTAACAAGTCCAGATGCCAGGTTCTTCACTTTGGACATAACAATCCCATGCATTACTATCGACTGAGGGAGGAGTGGCTGGAGAGTGGTGAAATGGAGAGGAATTTAGGAGTAATGGTTGACCGAAAACTTAATATGAGTCAGCAGTGTGCCCAAGGGGCTAAGAAGGCCAATGGCATCCTGGTCTGTATCAGGAACATGTGGCCAGTAGGACTAGGGAAGTTATTGTTCTCCTATTCTCGGCACTGGTCAAACCACATCTTGAGTACTGTGTCCAGTTCTGGTCTCCCCAGTTTAAGAAGGATGTTGAACTGCTTGAGAGGATCCAGAGAAGAGCGACAAGGATGGTGAAAGGACTGGAGAACAAGCCCTATGGGGAGTGTCTGTGGGAACTGGGAGTGTTCAGCCTGGAGAAGAGGAGGCTCAGAGGTGACCTCATTGCTGTTTACAACTACCTGAAGGGAGATGTAGTCAGGTGGGTGTGAATCTCTTCTCTCAGGCTGCCAGCACCAGAACAAGAGGACATGGCCTTAGGCTATGCCAGGGGAGGTTTAGACTGGATGTTAGGAAGAGATTTTTCACAGAGAGAGTGATCCCTCAGTTAAATGGTCTGCCCAGGGAGGTAGTGGAGTCACCATCCCTGGAGATGTTTAAGAAAAGACTGGATGAGGAACTCATTGACATGATCTAGATGGAGGGAGGCTTGGATGGATGGAGCGTGGTGCCCATGGCTCCAGGACTGTGGTTTCGATCCCTGGGTGGCCGTTCGCTTGGGAGTTGGACTAGATGGACTAGATGATCCTATGGGTCCTTTCCAACTCAGAATAACCTGTGAACCTGTGAATGTAAGTTGGTTTCAAGGATACCAGGGCCTATTACTAGGCATTGTGTACTTGTCAGTGTGGTCTCTGGCACATACACTTCATAGCTTTCCTGTAGACACCTCTTCATAGTGAGGAGCTTCCTTAAGCCAAATCAGTGCAGGCACAAGGCCAGCAGTGGTGCTAGGTGCATGGCAGGAGGCACTGTTGTAGGAGCAAGGCAGCTTGAACTGAGATGATCCCACACTCAGAAAGAAATGTTCAGGAGTCATCAGAAGAATGCTATTGCAGCTATTTGCATCTCCTCTTCCTTTTCTTCTCCAGAGTATCTGGATGGAGCAGGTGGGTATGGCTTTCTTTTTCTTTTACAGATATTTTTTGCTTTGGTTCTTTTCTGCATTGTATTTTGTTAATTGTATCTAGCACTTTATTATTTTAAGTTTTTGCAAGCAGCCAAAAACATAAATAAATCAAGAGTTTGTTTAGTATAGTTCCTGGTGCTTCAAGTTTTTGCATCCAACTGTCATTACGAATTAGTAATTTCTTTGCTCAAAACCACTGAGTATGAGAGTATCCAAGGTAAATACTTCAGTAAATCAAGTTTGATAAATTAAATAGTTAAAACTTCTAAAATCTAAGATAAATAGGAAGGAAAGAATTTTTTTACAAGGTTTATTCAGGTTTCCTTGGCAGGACCTTGATCTACAGTAGAAATCCCAGCCAGTACTTTCCCCTGCAACCTGACACTCTTGGCTGAGAGACATCACAAACACAACCGAGTGACCATGTGATGGTAACTGCTCTGAACAGCTACTGTGTGCTGATGACTCCTCTGAAGTGGTTCACAGGCAGAGATCACACATAAAGGGCTATTAGAATGAAGCATGGGTAACCCAGCCCAGGAGCTAGAACTGGAAATGCCTCCGTGGATAGGGAAAAGGGTTATATGCAAGAAGTAAATGCAGGTGTTCAGCTCTTCTGCTGGATTTCTAAACTGGAAAAAGGCACACCGCATTTAGAGAGGCAGACTTTTATTTTTAGACAATTACATAATTTTTTAGCAGTATTTAAGGGAAAAATTGCAGTGAAAATTGCAATGTTCTATAGCAAATTAATAGAATCATGCCATAGGAAAGAACACATGCACTCCCTTTGCTGGTTCCCTACTTGCTGTCCTGTAAAACTGAAGCATACATGCTCTGTAAGGCTCGCTCTTATCTTCAAAAGATCAAAGCACCTTCCTCATAGAGGAGTGAACTATGCAGGGCAAGCAGTACAAGCTATAATAAATATCTGAGCATCCATTGTTTATCAAGGATGTAGGAGAGCAGGAGGTTATATTAAAGAAGAAAAGAGCAGATTTCCCTGCTGTGATTACTTTGAGGTAAAGGACGAGCTCAGTATGTCAGAGTTCAGCACTGGAAAGGAGAGCTCTGGAAACGGAGAATGTCTTTTTCTGTCCAAATAGGAGATGCTGTGACTAAGTGTGTCATCTTAGTCTTCTGTTAAAGAGCATTTTTGATGACGTTAAACAGACTTTGGAGGGCAGCTGTTATGAAGTGCAGCTCAAGAAATTGTACTGCCTCAAGGCCTTGGAGCAGCCTTTTTACTTTTATGTTTTGGCTAATGAATAGACTGCCCTTTGGCAACTGTTATATAAGTAAGATCTTTTTAAGCCAAATGCATTTCACATTCTCTTGAAAAACAAAATTTTTGACCCAACGGGATAATGCGTAAGCAATTCCCTGAGTTATAACCTTCTCTGTGTTTTCCCAGTGTGGTTTTTTGTTCCACAAAGCACATTGTAAACATGGGGAAAGCAGCTCCATGGACAAACTCCTTTTGCAATATTGTTTAAAAGTCCAGTAGTGTTAATACGGTCACACCATACTTCTGAGACAGGACTCTGTCCTATATCAACTGAAATTAGTGGGATTATTTCCAATGATTTTGCCGTGCAGTACGTTCTAATAAGAATAAGCAAGCATAGGTAGATTACATTCATTACATTTCTTCCTCTTGGTACCAGAGATACCGACATACACAAATACTACCTTTGTCCAGAAAGTTGCCCTCCTGTAAAAAGTTCTTTCATCTCACTCAAACCAAGGGGATAACAGAGGTCATATAAATAAAAATGTGCATTTGGCACATTATTGTGCCTTGAAACAGTTCAGTTCTTGGATTCTGCTGCCCTGTAAATGGAGTACAGAACAGGGTACATGTGCAGTGGACTGTATTAACATTCACGTTCTGCTTCTTTAAGTAAAAAAATAAAGTAAAAATAATAATCTGTTTTAAGTTTTACCTGAAGCCCACTGTTAAATTAGTCCTGAGCCAATGCCAGTCCAAGAGTATACTTTCCTGCTAATTCAGTTCAATGATAAGATCCCTGCCAGAAGATGGGAAACTGTAAGTGGTTAGCCCTTATCCCTTGGCAAATAGGCATGCAATTTGAAGAGCCAGTGAGAAATTCCTATGGACCTGGTTATACTGTCATACACATGTTTCTTTTTCAGTGCTCTCTTCCTCAGGATCAGGTTTTTTTTTTTTTTTGCATGTAAAAGATCAAAGCAAGAGGCTTTGATTTACTAGAATTTCCTCTTAGAAGTGGCTTGAGTTATATCAAATCCGGTAGACTAAATATTGGCCTGTAATAAAAAAAATCCCAAACCAGACCCTCAGAGATATAGCTTCTGGTACTTCATGGTTTATTTCTATGTAGAGCCAATTACATGAGCACAGTTGGAGGACACACAAGTACCTGTTATAGTGTTGGAGTTAAACAACAGGCAAGTGGAATTAAATGTGTTGTTCTGGTGGGCTTGAAACCTATTTGCAATCAAGTGAACCATTGAGTTTTTCAGCAGATTTGGCACCTTCTTCTCAGGAGAGGTCCAGTACTTGGACAGCAGCCATGTTTCACTGCTGCTCCTGACTGAGGTACATTGACAGGGATGTGTGGGAGCTTACACAGGGTCCACTTGCACCAAACCTCCTTCTGGCCAGTTTTAATCTCTCATTTTTATGAGCACTCAACTTCACTAATATTTACCTCCAAATGAAAAAAATATCAAGAATGTATTACTAAAGCAAATAGGCTTTGCTTTTTTGCATAAATAAAGTGGAGTCTTATTTAATCTTTGTTGCCGTGGATGAGCAGAATATGGTGTTTCTGCCAAACCTTTCATGCCTTCCTGGATGTAACTGATATTAACTCTCTGAGAGGAAAAGGGAAGCTACAAGTCTTCCACTGGTTTCTTTTGGTCTCCCTTATAACTAGGGCAAACCTGCCAAAAGCTCCAATGATGTTAGGAGTCTGAATACAATGTATGTTCACTGAAATGCAGTGTCTGACGGCATTATACAGTGGAACACAGCATAGGAGCTCCCCAGCTAATGCTGAACCAGTGAGCTTGGAGCCCAGGAATCAGATGCAATGTAGCAATGTTATTTCAGCAGTCTCATCAGAATTAATTATCCTGGCTGAGAGGCAGGACAGATTTTGCCTGGGTAGACTGCACAGACAGAACAGCTATAGAGCCTGGTACCTGATCTGATTTATTTAGAGCAATATGGAGGTGCTGTCAGTGCTGAGAAAATTGTACGGACTTAAAATGGTGCCAGATCACACTGTTTATTAGATCAGTTGTCTCAAAGACATATGCAGAAGGCTGTATCTAAAACAGTTTTGCTCCTATGCTTTTCCTTTTTGGTACAGATTCAAGAGAAGCAAGTCAGTATGCTAGCTTGAAAACCCATTCTCTATGAATTAAGCAAAAAAGATTAAGTTATAATAAAGTAGTCCCCTTTCCCATATCATATGCATGTACAAATATTAAGAATGGAAATAGAGGTAGGAACACATAGATATGTATTGAAGTACCAAAGTAGAGATCTCTAAAATTGGCCCATACACACACTAATCTATAATAATTCAATTTTACTTTAGTAGAATCTTTTAAATGAATGGCCAGCAAACAGTATGCCTGCAGTATTTTATTTCTGAACTCCACATAGCTGTGTAATAGTTAAGTGTATAAACTCACATGCACTAGCTTCCAGGAGAAAGGAATTTGGGAATATAATCTGATGTTCCGACCTTTCCAGGTAATGTGAGCCTTCCATCTGATGGAGTTCTTGTGGATCAGAGCTGTTATTGCCAGACACAGTAACTGCAGCTTCCAGCAGAGAAGGCAGACTCGGGGCGATGGCTACCCCCAGGGAACACTGGTGGAGGCTTACCTCCTTCCTCTGCCCTAGTTTTCCTATGTGATTCTGGGCAAGTCACTCTGGAAAATAGGATACAACATCTATTTGGAAAGTGAGGAATATAATACTTTGAAATAAAGATTAGTGTTAAAATAAAAAAAAAACCCAACATTGAAAGACTGTGAAGTTCCCTTCAGTAACTGAGGAACAAACAAGCATTTTAGAAAAAAACCAAAAAACACACTGTTGTATATCTTGGTTTTGTAAGAATCAACAAGGACAATAATGTGAGTGAGAGAAAGCATTTTATGTACACTAAGACGCCTATAACTGATGGGATAAGCAAAGAAGCGTTGCTCTGGTAGGCTAATCCCTGCCCATATCCTTCACATTGTACATTAATTTCTTGATACTACAACAAAGTCTGTGTTCCATAAGTGAGACTACTGTATAGCTATATATGCCACACAGCTGTTACTGCATTATAAAATACTCAGGGCCAGATGCTGCTGTAGTTTGGCAGAGTGAGTACAGAATAGGAATTAGGACTTTTAGAGCAATCAATTAAATTTACATGTCTGTTTCAATTCAGATAATGGAATAAAAATCCACGACTAAAGATCTCAACCAGGAATCTTTGGAGAAATACAAGGGAAGGTATTTAAGTGGCTCAGAAAGTAGCAGGTACTGTCTGCTGTACAAAAATGTACTGTACAAAGTCTGTGTAACCAAGGGGAGGGGAAAAAAAAGAACAACCCAAACACTTACGAGAAGGAGCACTAATGGGTAGACATGTTAACAGGAGTGCTGATTCATATCATTAATGTGGGCAAGCAGGAACTGTGGAGAGTGAAAGAACTGTTGGAACATGCTTTTCTTGAGAACACACCTAAATTAAGAGGCTGTCAGAGACGTGTTTCATAGAGTTGGCAACCCAGGTGTAACAAATTTCCAAGATGACTACTAGTGAGTACTAACAGCTAAAAAAGCATTTTTAATTTCTTGTTGCTTGTTGAATATGGAGACTTAAGTGGAAGGGGGAACTGCAAGCAGAAGTGAAGGTCAGTCAGGATACACGTGCAAAGTAATGGCCATTAGCAGGGAAAACATAAATGACTTCCAGACATGAAGTGATCTGATTTTAGAAAAAGGAATCAGGACTGGAGAGAGTGGAAAGATCGTCTCATACTTCCCTAGTGCAGAATGTTGGGCTTTCCACGTCAAGCTTTTGTCTTGGACAGTGGATCTTGGGTCTGGTTTGGTATGGCAATTCCTGTCGTCCTGTATTTGCTTTTCTTTTGATGTGTTTCAGGATAATTTTAATTGCCCTGGGCAAAAAACATACACACTCTCTTATCACCTTTGTTTTCTGAGTGCTACATTGTTTTTCATTTATGGATCAGTTTCTTACTGTAATATAACCAAAGATTTAATAGGATTTTATTTCCTGAATGTGACTGGTCAATGCCTAAGAAAACTTCTTTCTGATTTCACTGGGGCTACTTTGAGGAACAGAAGTGTGAATTAAGTACAACTTTCAAAAATTTTTGTCAACTTTACCACTCTGGTCTGCAGAGTTAGGGGCCAATGATCTGCAATGGTAGAACATTTGGGCACATGACATAAAGAAAATGAGATATGTCTGTTTTTAATAACATTTAGGGACCTTGCTAGTAAAATATTCAATAATTTCATGTTTGTTTTTGTTTTCTCATTTTTTTCACCTGGAAGTTCTGTCTGAATTTTAAGTAAGGGTGGTAGAGAAAAGGTAGAACTTTTGATGCCAAACATTATTACAGGGTTCAAGGATGCTTATTTTGTCTGTTGTCTTATGTTTAACAATGTTTGTCATAGAAAGGTTAAAATGGCACTTAAATAGCACTTAAATAGCCACCTTCATTTCAAAAAGCAGCCCCACTCCCTGCTGAATTTGTGGCAGCTAAAGATGTGAAACTGATTCATACAACTGAACACTGAAAAACATTTTCTTGTACCTTTAAGAAGTATTTTCCTGATGATTACAAAGTGCTGACCCATTCACAAAGCAGGTCATGAAGGCAGATGAAAATGGTGACACTGAGATTTCAAAAATGGAAGGTCCTCAGATCACATCTGAAATATCCGAAGTGCTTTATCCAGAAGGAACTCTGTAAATCACTGGTCCTGATACCAGAACTCTGGCCAGCCAGGTAGATCAGATAACATAGCTCCATATTAATCTGCTTTTAACAAATGTTGGTGGGGTTTTTTTGTTATTGTTTTTTTTTTTTTTTAACAATCATTCTGTACTCTACACTTATGTAATTCTACAAGTTTTATTGATTTATTATTTTATTGATTGTATGAATCTGATTTATAGTGTTAATTTACATTGTGTTTGGGAACTCTTCAGAAATACATATTATTTAGGAACTGTGTGAAAAACCTCTGGTGAACCAGGGAATGTTCATTGCCATGAGTTTTCCGTCTGTCTTTCACATGATGCTTTGCAATGTGCAGGAATCTATCTTTGTGGGCTTTTGTGGCAGGGGGAGGGGAGGAAGAGGCAGCATCAGAAATTAAATAACAATCCACTGTGTTGTATTGGCTTTGCATGGTAAGGTTTTGGTGGGGGGATGGGGTGTTACTCCAGGAGTATCTTCTCTGAGAAAGGGCTAGAAGCTTCCCCTATGGAGCCAATGGCAGCCAGCTCCACGGTGGACCCACTGCTGTCCAAGGCCAAGCCCATCACCAACAATGCTGGCACCTGAGGGATGACACCTCTGGGGGAAAAAACACTGTGCAATCACAGATAGAGAGAAGAGAAGGGAGTGAGAATATGTGAGAGAAGCAACCCTGCAGACACCAAGGTCAGTGAGGAAGGAGTTCCAGGAACCAGAGCACAGATTCTGCCGTAGCCCATACTGAGGCAGCTGTGCCCCCCCAGCCCACTGAGGTCCATGGTGGAGCAGAGATGCACCTGCAGCCCATCGAGAACTCCACACTTCAGCAGGTGGATGCCCAAAGGAAACAAGGAACCTGTGGGAAACCCATGCTGGAGCAGGCTCCTGCCAGGACTTTTGTCCCTGTGAAGAGGGGAGCCCACACTGGAGCAGGTTTTCTGCCAGGACTTGTGACCCTGTGGGGGCCCATACTAGAGCAGCCTGTTCCTGAGGGACTACACCCCATGGAAAGGACCCACACTGGCGCAGTGGAAGAGTGCAAGGAGTTACCCCCCTGAGGAGGATGCAGTATCACAGAATCACAGAATCACAGAATATTATGAGTTGGAAGGGACCCACAAGGATCATCTAGCCCAACTCCCGTACAGAGACCGAAAGCACATCCCAGAGCGGTAACACAAACCTAGTTCCCTCACAGTCTAACAGGCCACTCCGAGCCGGAAGGGACCCAGGATCAGTAGCGTGTGACGAGCTGAAATCAGCCCCCCATTCCCCTGCACCACTAGCAGAGAGGAGGTGGAGAAATAAGGAGTGAAGTGAATAAGGAAAGGGGGAGTGGAAGTTGCTTAAAATTTTTATTGGTAACAATTTAATTCCCCCTAGTCGAGTCTGTTTTCCCTGTCACAGTAAGTGCAGAGCGATCTCTTTCTGTGCTTATCTTGACCCATGAGCCTTTTGTTACATTTTCTCTCCCCTGTCCAGGGTAGGAGAGGAGTAACTGAGTGCCTTAGGTGGGCACCTGGTGCCCAGACAGAGTCAACCCACCACATGTATGTCTCTGACCACTTAAATAAAAAGAATTTGGTAATGTTGTCTCAGCTAGATAGACAGTGGAGAACTTGTGTGCCCTAATCTTTCCTCTGGTATAATTTCTAAATAACACTTGTAATGTGTGACTCCTTCTGTCTTCCATATCAGGCTTGTGCAACCTCATGATCCCATGGCTATTCTTTTAGATGGACCCACAAGTCATGATGTGACAGAATAGATTTATTTTCTGCCAGAGGATAGTTTTATGCTGGGCCTGCCACGCCCATCTCACAGAAGCTTTCTTCAAACAAAATATCTTTGCTATTCAGGTCTTTGCTATTCAACAGCTTTGGGCATAGCAAGAATAATCAGCTGGAAAAAAGAAGCAAAAAGAGGGCAGAGAAGTGGATGCAGTGAGCTCCCTCAAGCAGTCTGAGCTCCCCAAAGTGAAGGAGAGCCCTCACCTTCCTATGAGTAAGGACAGCAAACGTACATGGTTCTTGACAGAAGTTAAAGCTTTTGATTATTGCCAGGAACTTTATATCACTTGCTGATTGACATTATGTCTGTTGACTGACTGCCCCAGGGCATTAGCTCCTGGGTTTATCCCACACACAGAGACAACAGCTCCCAAATATCTGTGCCAGCCTTTGCAACATCCACCTCTGCCACAGGCACAGGCAGTCCAGGAGATGGCTGGCAGGACACCCAGGCCCTGTTTCTGGGCAAAAAGGTGTCAGCAGGCAAAATCTAAGTCAAGAAGGGGTCAGGAGATGAGGCAGGATCAAGACAAAGACTAGGAAATCTTATGCAGGTTGATAGTGGAGAAAACACCATGCCTGATGTTCCCAGTGTGAACGCATTTAGGATGCCCTGAGGCTCTGGGCTCAGAAGTATTTTGAAGGGATTGCATCATATATCCCCTGTAGTACTTTATGAAGTTATTTATAATAGCTGAATTTCAGGAGTTTGGGATTAAAGAAAGACCAAAACACTCCCAAAGCACTTCTGGAAGTTGCCTTTCTTTTCTTCAGTCTTGTGAGTTTATATCAGACAGATAACATAGAGTGGTCCTATTGTTATTTCAAATGGACATGTTCTATTGGAAAAGAGAGCTACCCTTTAATATCTCCTGAATTCAACAGAGCTAATGCAGATTTATGCTAACATTACTGGGAGGAGAATTTGGCCATTTTTGGACATCAAAATTTTCTAGGCAAAGGGATATCCAATCTCCAGTAATGCTTCATAACACCTCATTAATGAGATTTATGAAACTTGTAGAGAAAACAGCCTGCTGAGCAACAACTTTATTCTTTGCAATCTTTGCAAGCTAGCGGTACATAACGTTTATATTTTTATATATTTTAATATTTTATATTTAATAACAAAACACCTGCCTGGAGCATCTTTTACACTCTTATTTATATGTGCATTGTGCCAGACTATTATTCCTATTAGATAACTATATTGTCTGTATATGTTATACATGAAAAGTTTTTACAATGTTTAGTGAAGGTCTGAGTCCCTGAAATTAGATTTTGAAATTCTCAAGTAGGGCATTCTCTGCAATAACTTTCCATCATCCCATCCAACATTCTTTGTCTATTTTGAAAATCATGGCTGATTAAAGTCTAATGCAACAGCTGTTTGTGATCATATGATTGATATGTTTTCTAGACAGATGCTGAGTATTAGATGCAGAAACATTCTGAATTCTTTGCAGTGCTTAAAAAATTTGGAATTGGTATTTTTTAAAGTCAGAGTAAGACAGAGCTGCTAGGCAATGTGAATTCTTTACATAATTAAGAATTGCTGTGACTCAAAAGATTAATCACACCACACAAAAGTATCACCTATGGGCCTGGCTTCAGGAGGTAAAATTCTTTGTTTGCATGAATCAGAAAGTACTCTGAAAATTTTTAAGGACTCACTATACCCATAGACTACTGCATAATGTATTTTTTTGCTGTTTAATATGAGAAATGAACACTCCTTGTGAAAAAGCTTACTCATTAGCTGGCTCCTGTGTTAACAGCCCGAGAGAGGTAAGGTCAGGAGGAGCACAGGTAGGGATATGGCAGCTAAACTATTTTCAATATGGGAAACTTTAGGCTTTGTAATTGTCTATAAAAATTGAAATAATTAAAAAAATTGCAATTAATCAAGAGTCTTCTTCCTTGATCGCTCCAGACTGAGGAGATATCTCAGAGCAGAGATCCACATCCTGTTCTCCGAGGTGACACCTCAGAGAGCCCTCATCAGCACTCATAGGGCACACCTGCAGCCATTATCCCCATGCTAAGAAACTGGAGAAGTAGCTTTAGCAGATGTTTGCAGCAGGGTGTGGCCCTGAGGGGCTACACCTGTGGTCTGAGGGGCTGCACCTGGGACCTGGCAGAAGCTATATAGGACCAGTCTCCAGCCAACGGCAAACTTTTTGGGGGAAGTGTCTAGGTAGCGCCTTGGGAAGAGCTGGTGCACTCAGGTAGGTTCTTCCTGTTATTTTCCTTAACAACCCTGCCATGTTGCTGGAGTAGCTGTATGGGTGTTGGCAGCCAGGGAGGGGAAGGTTTGCCCTTGTCTTGGTGTCACTTGGAGGCTTTAAACGCTCTGGTTTCACATTCAGAATAAGGCTGTTGCTGGGAAAGATTTTGATAAAGCCGCACTTTAATTGCAGCATGAGGTGCTTCCTAACAACTCTTCATGAGTGGTGCCCTGATGTACATGCTCTTAGTGTCACAGATTGTCTCACAAGGATTCGTTTATCTCGTGCTGTCATAGATTGTGAGGTCTGATAAGATGTTCTCATACCGAACTGGCCTTAGAAAAGTAGCTGAAGGTGTTTGAGGTTATTAAAGGTGGAGAAGCTTTCAGTGGTCTATCTTTCCTTCTGGAAGATGTCTACTGTTGAAAGTGTCATTGTATATACAGTTTTGTTTTCTTGAAATTAAGAAGATCTTCCTTTTTTTTTTTTACATTTCTTACCAGTTCTACTTGGTTTCCAAAATTTTTAGGGCTTACCTCTGTAGTATAGAGAAAGAACTAGAATGTGAACATGAATTTACAGTATCACAGAGCTGCACCTGAAAGTAGTTATTTGCTGTTGCTTGGATTAAGGATGGGGGGAGGGGGAAGCCAAGTTTATTCTAATTTGTGAAGTTAAATTCCAGCTATGGGATTTCTGTACACCAAGATCAAGGTAAAAATAAAGTGCAGTTTGAGAATCTATTCTTGGAATCATGAAAGGCTTAAATATGATGGTGTCTACCCCCACCTTATTTTTCTAGGAGGATAATTTCTATTGATGGAAGTCAGTTGCAAAATTATTGTTATATTAATTACAATGCTGCTTTTACTTCTCTAATTTAACTGGGATAGGCAGGGAACTTTGATTCTGAGAATACTGCAATAATTTATGGTCTTGGCCAACCAACATTGTTGTGTGTGCTACAGGAGCAACCGAAACAGCACACGAAATTGCCATTCAATAGAAAGTCTTTCTGTGTGTAATATCGAAGATGAATAATGTGTGTGTGCTAAATCTGTGGCTCTTTAATATAGTTTAAAGAAAATTCCTGTTAAGGAGAATCTACTTCTTTTATTTAGTTTGGCAGTTATGTCTTTAAGGAGACTTTTAAAGACCCAAATGTAAAACAAAATATGTTTTTTCTACTTAGGAGAAATTAAAGGAAGAGATTAGGACTTGGTACTTGAAGAGGGACAGAAATAGATTCTGGAAAAATAGGGACAAGGATAAAGAAAAATCAAATATGCAATCTGAATATTTCTGTATTTGTGAAAGCATATTTTTGGGATAGAAAAGGCTATGTTTCCCTTCAGTTAGAAACTTGTAAACACAAACATACAAAATCTGTGTAGATGAATTGATATGCATTCAGTTTCTGTCAGCATTCCAGTAACTTATAGTAAACAAGGATAAAAATTTAACCAGGACGTTGACTCAACGTATCAACACACATAAATATCCTAAATCAACTTAATTAGATAGCACATGTTGTTTGTTATAAAGGAAAGCAATAGATTTAGAGGAGTTCAGATGGTCTCAAATGCAAGGTGGCAAATGTGTACGAACTGCAAGAACCAATATATTAAATGGCTCTTGATAAGTTTGTTTTTAATTTGCCTATTTCCAGTATACAGGGTGCAAATGTTTGTATAAATTCCTACACTACAAAGTATTCTCAGATTTGGGACTGTGGTACTTTAATTGAAGTACTTGTAGTAAACCTACACATATATCTAAGGTTTGTTTAACTGATTTGTCTTGTTATACTTTAAGTCGTCCTGCTCATATGAGTAATGTGCCAGTTTTCACTCCATTATATCACACGCTTGTTTTGCCTTTAATACCTGGAACAAAGAAAATGGGCAGCTATGTAACCTGAATGATGTCACTGCGTTTGGGCTGTGTGACTAGAATAGCCTAATTGTAGTCCCTGTGAAGCCAACGGAGCGGTGTCTGCTCAGGGATTGAGAAATCCCTGAGAAATCCCTTTGGGAAAAAAATGAGGCCAAACTATAGAGTAAAATACAAAGAGCATATCTTCTATAAAAAAAAAAAGTTCAACAGCTTTACTTCAGTCTGGACACTTTCATGCTCCTTCAGGATAATTTCCTTTGACTATGGATGCAACTGTAATTTTTACAACTTTTTGGGACTACTGTGGGTAGATGAAATACAATAAGTTTGGGGGTTGTTGTCTATGTGAAGTACCAACTAATTGTAAAATTCTCATAACACAATCAGAGTTGATTAGCTGGTTGATTAGTGATCTGCTAAAGGATCCTGTAAACATCTGGGCAAACAGGTGGTGCCTCTCCTAAATGCATCTGGCAAGAAGTGGAAAGCTGCAATGAATGTTTGCCCTGCTTGTATCTAGACTCTTTGACTGCCCATTAGCATTTCCCTGTACTGGTCCTAGCTTCTGACTTAAAGGAGATGGTGTCCATATCTGGTATTGTAACTACTTAATATGCAACACATGTTCCTGGTGCCATGGTAAGATCTCCAACAATTAAAACTTGAAAGGCCTCTACCTAAGAGCTTTCTTAACCTCTAGTGGATTAAATACAAAATGGTTTCAAGCAGGTATCAGATTAGAACATAGATGGACAAGCTTAAGAGGAATAAAGAGATCCACAACTATGTCCCTATCGGGGAGATGGCTAAAATTGCTGAGAAATAGAGCATGGTATCACAAGGCTTGTGAATGTGCATTTAAAGTAGTCTCCAATTTATATGTTCTGGTATTATGAGTGTGGATGTACTCTGCAACACAGTTTTCTTTATTAAGCAAATGTGGGATTTTGTGAGAGACCTAACACTGTGCTTATAAGGACAGCTTTACGATAAAGCTGACTCTTTGAATTTAGGGCATATGTTTGTTTATTAATGGTATACTTTGTACTATGTATATAAAGAAAGGTCATCAAAAAGTCAATTTCTGATTTGTAGATGGAAATGCAGATCTCCACTAAAGTTTGTTTCTGTTCCAAATATCTGCTCATAAAGATATATGGGTTTGTGTGCATCTTAGATATTCTGAGATTAAACTCCAAGGCAAGCCTGACTGCTTTGTTTATTAGTGGGCAAGAGCACTGTCTGAAAATTTTACAGTGGAAGAGTAGTTCTAGACAGACAGCAAGGCACCACTATGGGACCTGATTGCTCATTATATTTATAGATAAGCATAGAAGCAATGTGTTGAAAGATTGCTTTAAGGGATAAAGTTTTCTAGTATATGATATGATATATGCTTGGTTTAGAGAGCTGTTGAGAATATACATTTAGAAACGGGACCCTGGCTTTAACAGCTGCTTAATGATACTGAGAATACTCTCTTTTTCAAGACCTTTTTTTAAAGTTGTAACAGTTCTTGTGTGAATGACTACTTTCTTAATTAGCATCTAATTCAGCATGCCTGATGAGGAAACAGTGAGCTCTTACAAAAAGGGCCATCAGAATGTTGCCTAATCCAATATCTGGGGTTGATGATAATCAGCAGTACTTGGACTTAACCTAAATATTTTTTGGTTTACTAACCTAAATATTTTTTGGTTTACTATAAATAATGTCCATTTGAAGCTAGATAGGCAATTCGATAAAGAGCTGGCTTCCCACTCAATCAGTTCAGTGCAGCATCTATTTGGATAGTACTTGAAAGCAGGGTGATTAGTATTATATTTGTGTTTTAACAGGGTCATTTTCTGTGCTTGGGAAATTCTTAGACTTATCAAAGAGTAGTAATTTATTTTTTCAGAGGAAGCCTTCTGTAGCATTAAGTGTGATTTGAGATTTCAGACTTTAATTTCCATACCCTATTGAACCCAATATGATTAATTCGACCTAAAAATTCAGGTTTTTTTTCCTCCAAATTTGCATAGCATTAAAATTACTGTAGCTGACATTTAAAACAACTTTACTGTATTTTGTCTTTTCAACTTTGCTTACCATGTACATTTTTCAGTCACCTCTATAGGGAAAGACTGTTTAGGACTATCTTTCTCAACCATGTTAACGTAGAGGCTTAGTGTCATGGTGGAAGCAAGGACCTGACAACAGCAGTAAAGCCTGTTGGAATGCAAGGTGTGTAGAAGGGAGCAAGAGAGTAACTCAGTTTTCTCTGAATTTATAGTTCAACAGGTTCCCTGAAGTGATGGTTTGTCTACTGTCAGATTTTCTCTTTAGTGATGCCCACAGTAAATTAGTATGGATTCTGTCCCTAACTTACTGGTTTGGTGTATGACCTCTGAGAACAGCTAATAAAATCCTAACAAATTTAAAGATGTTCTTTGCAATATAATTAAATACTGCTTAGCAAAAAGCTTTGCGATCTTTCAGTTATATGTGTGCATCAAAGCACAGATGTTAAATAAAGCTGGACTTTTACAGTTCAGTGGTTGAATTTAATCTGTTTGAAAGAGAAAGAGGGGGAATGGTTTTAGGAAAAACCAAACCAGATGGAAGAAGGTGGGGGTTAGCTTTCCTATCTTTTGGGTGAACTCAAATAGGTAGTCTGAAGTTAATGTTTTAACTTGAGAAGTATTTTATATTTGTTTAATCCATATTAAAAGAGAAGGGGTTTCTTTTAGGTTAAAATGTTAAATGTTTTTACTTGAAAATACTGAATCAAAATAATCTAAGATCCCAATTTCCCTGCTGTCAGTTTTGGTTCACAGATCATTCACTTTGAATGAAAATCACAAAAGACTTGTTCTATTAAGTAAATGTATTTTATGGTTAATTCATTATTTCAGTTGGGGAGAGAGGACAGAAACAGGACAAGGAAGTCCAGTTATACTAATTGTGTGTTTAACTATTGTTATGTGTTCTTTAAGACAGAGGATATGGGAGAAGAATTATTTTTAAAATTGCACTGAATGTCAGGTCTGTCTATATGAAAGAATACAAAAAATGAACCTGTCATACAGCCTTATTTTAATTTTCTCCAATGTCACATTGGTGGGAATTGAGATTTTTGGCTCAATATTCTTTTAAAATATTTATTGAGATACCAAATTACTCCTTCCTATATTGTGTACAGTAATATGTACTAGATTTGGAGGCATTAATTTTTTATTTCAAATAGAATTTTTTATGAGAAAAGAGATGTTAAATCTTTCAGATCAGCAAAAATACCCACTGTAATTCTAATTTTGGAATCCTGGTTATATGATAAAGACAATATTCACACATACTAGTTGATGGGGCTATTTTGATCCCAGTCATAAAAAACCCTCCACAGACTGATGCTATATATGACTCTGTTTACCCTGAGGAGGATGATGTGTGTGGACAGTTGGAAAGGTTAGTGCTGGGGTTATGTACTGAATTTTGTATAGGGACTCTGCAAATAAGAATACAAAAAAGCTACACAGATTGTTTCAAGTAGCAGTGAATACTGTGGTTTTGGCTCAACACATTTATCCCTTTCTAGATGAAAGCAGAACATAAGTTCGTTAGAAGCCAGAAGACGTTTTTTATGAACTCTCACAGTCAGGGAAAAAAATTGGCTCAAAGAAAAAAGAAATGAGATGAAGAAAGTTAACTCCTGGAAAACAGTTTTTGCTACATTTAAGAATATCACAAATGCCTTTATTATTCATGTGTTTCTATGTTTTTTTGCTAAATTTTGAGGTAGAAAGCAAAAGCAGTCTGACAACTAATGTCTTAGGACAAAGTAACTTCAAGAGGATGAAAGAATTTAGCCATGTACTGCTGAGCCTTGTCTAAAGCCAGTGGGTTTGCACAGGCTATGCTTCCTGCATGAGGCCCATCATCTGGTGTATATGAAAACATCCCAAAATAGAGTTGTTTTAGGAGAAGCCTAACTTGTGAACATCTCTTCAAATAAAAGAAACGAGAAAGTCAGAGAACAAAAATTTGCATATTTGTTTTGTTGTGGCATTGCAGCAACTGCACTGTGGGACATGGGATCAGCATGATAGCTGCCTGAGCATGCCGGCAGGAATGGGATATTCCTCCTCAAAAAATCCACCCAGAAACAAAACATTTAAATAAGTAGAGCAATGAAGAGTTTAAGGATTTTATCTGGGTCTGGCTAAAAAAGGACTAATATTGATTTGCCAAAATCCAGAATGCACTTCAGATGTTATATTCCTTCAAAATGGCTAACCCCTTCAGTCTGAAAAATACTCACATGGAAGGGAGGAAAACCTGGTAGCTGTAAAAGCAAACTGTATTTACATTTTTGATCCTTCTAACTCTCATTTCCTATTGCAATGCTAGAACTAGGAAAGCTTATTTTGAAAGTGATATAGCAAAGACTCTCCTAATGTGCTGCACCACTAATGCCTTATTGATGGAGCAGGGTGGTGGTATAGGCTGCTTCAGCTGTGTGTGAGGGAATAAGGCCAGTGCCATGCTAGATATTGTCAGCCTCCAATCTGGTATAAACCTACCTTTGGAGTGGACTCCAATACAGCATCTGACTTCTAGAATCACAGCAAGATAGCTCAGCCCAACTGCAAACATAGAAAAGTGTGGTCTGGAAAAAGGTGAATCCCTGCATTTGTAGAGCTGTTGCTGCAGAGCTAAGCCCAACTGGATGTCAGTATGTCATCATTTTGTAAGCTTGCAAAGGGCTGTTATCAAATATGGAAGTGAATGCTTGATGTTTATTGCATGTTCCTCTGTGCTCCTTTTTCTGACATTTGACATGTGTTCCCCATTCCTGCAAAATGCCTCTCCACTTTTTGAACAATTATATTTTTTAATCTACACTGAGACACTCTCTGATGCTTCTGTATTCCTTCTCTTACAGCTTTTTTTTTTTTCCCTAAGTTTTCATTTCACACAACTTGTGTCTACTTTTCCTCACTGGAATCTGTCTATGAAGTGCTCTTCTCTTATCTGTCAGTACTACACTTCCTTCATCCTGACTATGCCTCCTCCTCCTCTCATTCCTACCTGACCTAATCTGCATTGTCAGCCCCCTGTGTCATTGGTGTCCACAAGCACATTTGTGCTGTCCCAAATCAAGTCTACCTTGATTGGGGACAGCCTACAAGCTGTCCAGTGGTGTCTGCAGGCTTACACCATGTTAAATGTCACTTGTTCCATTTTACTATTGGTCTGGAGTGAGAAAGCGAGTTGCACATTTTTGTCTACAAGTTTTTCTTCAGTTCTGATAAACTTCCGCACAAATAATTTTTCTTTGTTACTGCCAAGTGTTCTGTGCTTGCAGTGTCCATCATCTGTAAAACTCTAGTTTCTGTCCCAAATTTTTTCATGAAAAAATATCTGAAAGTTGTGCTTCCAAGGAAAGATGGAAAAGCTCAGTGGAGGACTGATGATGCCTAGAAAGAAAACCCATCTTTTGCATCCTTAAGAACTTGGAATAGGATGAGAGAATTGTCTATCTACTGGCTGATGTTAAATTTCTTGAATTAATATTGGAGTAAATTGTCCAATTTTTAAAAATCTCTTAACGTGTGAGGAGAATGAGAGTCATCATGGGTTTGTAAGGATCAAATGGTCAAATTTCCACTAAAATGAGATAATAAGTCTTATAGAAAACAGAGAAGCAATAACACATCCTTGTACTAATAAGGTTCAAGGTCTGTTATTTTGCTCTCAAAATGAGAAGCTATTGAATGGTGATGTGCAAGGTTTTTTCCCAGGTCCAGGATTATTTGACAGCTTCACTGAGAACCTGGTGTTGAACTTGAGCATCTTGACTAGCTTTGCAAGTAAGAATTAAATTGGGAAAAGGGAACTGCAAGTATGTTGGTGAAATTGAGGAACTGGTTGTGAAGTGTATCCACTGTAGTCAGTAGCACTACCCAAATTACTTGATAAAATTTTGGATGTGCCACTTCCATAAATGCTGAGACCCTAAAATGATCATTGAAATATCTGCCCTGAAAGCATCTGAGTACTTTGCATAAGACGGGAAAACTGAAGGGAATGTCTTAAGGTATAAAAGCTTCCTCTATATTGAAAGAGGAAAAATTGTTCTTCAAATATTAGAGGCTTAATCATAGCATGGAAAATGAGATGAACTTAGTGGGACTTGTCAAATTCCCTTATGGTTTCAAAATGCCATATACTGTTAAAAATGTTGGGTAAAGAAGGATTGTTGTAGATGAAAACCTCATGATATGCATTCTATACATACAGAATAAAGAGGAAAGGTTTTACTACATTGTTGTGCTACTGGTATAATTGTATTGGGCAATAGCTCATTAACACTGTTGAACTCCTATTGAGTGAGGGGTATAGCTGGGCAAACATAGCCGTTGATGGTCTGCAACTGAGATGTCCACTGCCTTAGACTTAGGCAGCTGAATTAAAGTTTTAAGCGCACATATTCTTTAATCTTTTAATGTAGCATCCATCTGTATGGATTTGAAAAGCAAATTCAGTAGTATAGTCACAGCCTCTGTCCTTCTCACTGCAAGAATATGCTTCCATATCATAAAGAAGGTGGATTAATCCAAATCTATAGTCTGGATACCGCTAAAGTTTATGGGGTTTTCCCACCAGAATGTTTCATGGATTAATTTTAAAGCCTTTTATACTTTTTAACACATGATTAAAGTTGTAATTTTGTCTTATGGCAGTCAAATGAAATATCAGAAATTTGCTCTTGCTGACTTATATATTGTAATATTATTTCATTTTACATTATGGTAAACTGAATGCATCCCAAAATGCTTATGCCCTTTTGCCCATGAAGACCTGGTAAATTTAGTTATTCCAAACTAATACTGTGTGTACAGTATTCTTTATTTCTTCAAGGAAAAATCCTAAAAGATGGTGAAGTGAGGTAATGAAGTGAGGGAAGAGAGACAGCATAAGAAGAATTGATACTAGTGCTTGTCCCAATAGGAGCACATTTAAATCTGCTATTTGTGATATGAAGTTCCACTGGGGACAGCCTCAGTAACTATGTACATAGTAATACCTTTAATTAGGCTAACAGAATAAATATTGCACACAAGCTTTAGAGATCTCATAAAAGCCTTACCCCTGATGAAGATGAAATTGGTGTACCTGGAGAAAAACAACTCCAAGAGGAACTGTAAACTGGGAAGATGAGGATCTCCCAACTTGATTGTTGCGCTACTTATGGGTAAACTTAAGATTCTTCTCTGACCTTTCAGAAAAAAGCTTCCTGTAAACTTGGAAAGCTTAAAAATAAAATTTACTTGTCAGTCAAATGAACAATGTCACATGACCTTCTGTTTTTGGTATGTGATATCAAGATTTTACTTTTAAAAGAAAATTTAATCTGTCTCCTAAGTACTACAAAGGCTAGGTTACTGGAGCAGAAATATATCTTTACCTGAGACCATGCTGCCTCTCTTCTGGGCTGCACTGCCTGAGGTACACAGCTGAAGCCTGGGGTATGAAGGCTTTGAAGTTAAAGCATAACAGCCTCTTTGTTTTCTCTGTTTTTCTTGCCATAAAAAGCACATAACTGGAGTGAGAGAGGTTAGTGAATAGGTGCTTTACACGACTGCCCATTGCAACACCTGCTGGCAGCTGAGTGTGACACCGCTGCAAACTTCTATCCATGGCCCAGGACAGGACACAGAAACCCCTTGTTGAGTCTCATGTTTTATAATAGTCAGAAATATACATGCGGTGGGCTGCATTTTCCTCCTTGAAGCCAGTTTTTCCATGTGTTTCAGCCAAAGCAATACCTGTGAACATTAAGACTAATTTTCCAGCTCAATACTTTAGAAGTAACTATGGCAATTCTACAACTGGACTGTGTCAGATTTAGCTTGTGAGGTTGGCTCCAGTGTTCTTGAGGTTCTGCAGGCATAGTTAGGTGGATGGGATATTTTAATAGTCTGTTGATTGTGCCTTGTAGTTTGTGTTCATCCTGAAATAAAAGGTCAATGGGTCAGCCTCCAGAAGAAAAGTCAAAATGGGATTTTGAAGTTGGACCTTTTTACACAGTTGTCACAAATGAGGACTTCCATATGCCTTATGCAAGGTGGTAAGGGAACTAAGCTAATGCAAACTGAGTTGATAGTTGTGGATGGGCTGAAGGATGTGCTCCCAGTACAGTGGAATACCAATGGCCCCTGCTATTGTGTGGAGGCATAAGTGAAACAACTTCCATGAATTACAGCTCTGGCTTGAAGTTGCATTTTCTGTGCTCTTATTTGCATGCCTCGGTCTATTAACATCACTCCTTGAACACAAACAAAATTAAGGACAAATTATCTTTTTGCAGTACCTCTCTAAATTGCTATGTTTGTGGGTTTGGGTTGTTTGTGTAGTTTGGAGTTGCTTGTTTCTTACATGTCTCTTTGTCCCTTGAAGAATTGAGAACTGCTTTTACGAAGAACATATTTTATAGCATCTATTAGGTCTTCTGTCTTTTTTAAATGTTCATTTTAAAATGAAAAGCTTGAAAAAGTTGTAAAGCTACTTCAGTAGTAAAACTATTTTACACAATAGATACCTCTGAGCCATGTTTGATAGGAAATAGATTTTTAACATTCTGATTTAACAGCTGAAGAGTTAATAACTTATTCACAGAAATTCTGTATAAAGTGTTTGCCTGAGATGCCGGCTAAAACCTTATTAAAAACTGAGCACCTACTGCAATATTTCATTCTCTATTTAGTTTTATTAATAGTTGAGAGCTTTCTTGGTGGGAGATGTTTTTTTGTTAACCATAACGCAAGAAAAAAAAATTATACATGTGTAAATAAAACTTGGTGATGAAAAGTAGGTCAGTCCTTCAGTATGGCTTTAGCTACATCTTAAAGATTTTTCTCTGCAGTGATTTGCTGATCCAGTTATTCTTAATAGCATAATCCTTAAATTTATAATCCTCACTGATAGTTAATAATTGCTAACATGCATAATTTTCCTCATCCAGTGTCAGCGGTGCTAGTGATACATTTGGTCATGTGTTTGTAAGTGGCTGTCTGTTTCAGAATCTGGTTATTTAAAGTGTATCTAATTTAATTACCAAACAGTGAATACACTGCCTGCAAAAGTCACTGACCTAGAATGTTGCCTCTAAGCTTTTGAGCATGGCTGATAGTGGAATGATGTAAAATGACATGAAAGCTGAAGACATAATTGCTCATTGTGCATCTTTTTTTCAGTAGCTAACATTATTCCAAAGATGAAAAGTGACAGTTATATATTTTTGGCAACATTTCCCTGTAGGAAAGGAACAAGCAACCTACTTATTTTTGCTGCTGTTAGGACTGACTCAAAATTATATTAATAAAATTTTATTTACTGGTATTATAAACTTAATTTTTGAGTAGTCTGTACCCAAGAACTAATTGAGGGCTCTTATAGTCTAGGTATGTAGTCATGAAAAATGAGCTGTTGGAAGTTTAGCAAGAAAATATCACAAGATTATTTCTAGGACCAAGTGCTGTGTTTTGAGAGCTTTCAAGAAAATAAAAAAAACTAGAAATGAAGCATTCAAAATTCAGATGCTGCTTCTGAATATCTAGCTGTACAAAATTTTAAAGTGCCATCTGGTGACAGTTTTACCTTCTCTAAAGATTCCATCAAACTGCTTGTGTGTGTTACCATTGCTTGCAAATTTACACTTGTAGCTGATAGAAGTGGTACATATGTGAAAGCTTGGAAAGCAGTTACTGAGCAGCCTTATTTTAGAGAGCTGATAAAATGTAGCAAACAGTCTTAAAGTGAACATTGAGCCTTAGCACATATTGCAGTGTTCTGTGTAGGCTCTGTTCACTTTAACAGTGGCTGTTAGAGCTTTGGATGATGATAAAGGCACCTAAACTGTTGTCAGCTCAGGAACCTACCAGTCTCGTCTGGGTCTACTGCAGAGTTACCAACCTCACTTGTCAACAAGTTTGGAGGTCCTGCCTGTTTGACTGTGGCTCTTCCTGGAACAGGAGGACTGTGGCACCAGCCACTGTACCTTTCAGGTCAGCAAAGACTGATATACTCTCCTGGCAAATAATTTTGTCATGAGTATCCTGAATTAATCTGATGGTGTCCTCATAGAAAATGAATAATACCCTTCAAGTCTCTTTCAACCTACTCACTCTCTAAGCACTCCATCCCCAGCCTATAGCTCTGCTTGGGGTTGTTACAAAGTTCTAGCAAGGAACCTTCCGTGCAGGTATGCATGTCTCAGACCTGGATTACTCCTGAGCCAAGCTCCCGACTAGCACTAGAAACAGTAGAGCCCACAGAATCTCAATACAAGGTTTAAAGTAAAAGTCATGTTCCCATACAGATAACATGCTCTACAAGGAGGAAGGCAACAGGTTTTCGTGCCTTTTTTTTGTTTGATTTCTCCTGTTAGTAGGAAGTGTCTTAGGTGCCTGTCTGCATCCACAAAAGTATTGATGTGATAGTGGTTTTTATGGTAGCTTTGTGGGGGAGGTTGTTTGTTTTGTTGTTTGGTTTTTAGTGTTCATTCTTAACAGTCAGTTTGTGGTATTCAGTTTGAACAGACCTGTGGTTTGATTATCTCTTGATGCATGTCAAATGGTTCCAGAAGGTACTTCCAGTCAGCAGTTACAAGCATTTGTACACATATGTTCTTGCATTAGCTAAAATTTTGAAAAATGTAAATCCTCTTTTTTAAAGGCTGACACAAATCTGAAGTCAGTATGGAGCTCTAGGCCAGAGAGGGATACCAGTAGGCACCCAAAATGAACAAGCTCCTGGATATTTTGACAGAAGGAATTTGAGATGTGATAATGTTTTGCTTTGATTTTTTTTCTTCTCAAATACAACCAAAGAGCGGCTTAGTTTTGCTAGCCCTGTGTGAAAATAATGGGAAACGATGGAAAGTGCACAATGTGAAGGGAGAGAGAGGAATGAAGCTGCCATTGCTTCAAATAAGTGCACTTGTGCTGGGGGAGCCATTGCCAGACAAAAATAAACTGTGAGCTCTTTCCCACCCACATACCTCAAGCTTCATGAAGTGAAGGAGGCTGTCATGTGGTGGCAAAGGCCAGATTATCATAATGTGGGTGTGATGTTTCTGCCCAAAAATACCTTTCTGCCCGTTGTGTTTTGAAACTCCTTATTTGTACCTACAAAGCAGCAATCTGCACAAATGGAGTAGCTGTGTCCTAGTATTGTGTGTCCAGGGCTACCCACAGTTTCTCTGTGGGCAGAGATGTTCTCTATAAGTGGAAATACGTGTTTTTCATCTATGAGTTCTTTTGTTTCTCTCTTCCCCCCCTCCCCCAAGAGTGACATCTACCTCTGCATTTTTCCTTTAGTGTAGGATGTGTGGAACCATAATTCTTTTACAGTTATCTTGTGTGTTGGCTTACCAAATGCTCACCTTTTACAAACCAGTGTAATTCCACTGGAATCAATGAAATGTGTTGACTCCAAAATTGATAGAGACTCTGAAACCATTGATTAGCAGGCCATGATCCATGTGGACTACTGGAACAATGTACTGCAGTTGTTTGGGGAGGGTGTACAGACATATTCCTGGCGAGGTTAGGGACTTTAAGATATTCAGTAGACCACAGCTGGCTGCTGTCTTTAGTGTCTTCTTTTTTCTTCTGTTTCCTTCTACAACTACATCCTGAATGTCTTTCAAGGTTCTTCTAGTTTTGTAATCCCTCCAGCAGTTTGTGGCCTCCCTAAAGTGTGTACACAGTTCCTGTCTGTGGGTGAACATACACAATAATTTCATCATGTCTGTCGGTCTGGTAACCAGCAGCACATTGATACTGAGTGAACTGGATGACATTTAAATGTAAATCCGTTGTCATGAACTCAAGGCTTATCATGGCTCATTATTTTGAGGCAAACACAGTAATCAGCTCGGGGTGTACTTTATGATAATTAGGCATGTTTTACACATCAGATGGTGATGTTGAATTTTGAGGGCAGCCACCTGGACTCTCACCAGCTAAAACTAATATTTTTGTTTTTCTGTTTGTTTCAGAGTTTCAAAATGTCTATAGTGATTTAAGGAAATCAGTTAGACTCAAGGTTTTTGCATGCATGCTATAGAAAAGATTTATTTTGGAGCCCAGGAACAAGGAAGGCACATCACTGTCGTGCAAAAATGCCTCCCAGCCCTGTCCAGTGGCAAAAGCCCCGGCACAGGTTTGCCACTCATCTTTACACCCCTCCCTCATACATATGGAAATTACTCCATGAATATGAATCCCTTCAACATTGTCATAAATTTCAATCTTGCTGTTTAAGCCTTCTGGCCAATCAGCTCCGATATTTCACATTCTTGCCCCATGTTTTGCCTAGGACCATGTTCTGTTTATACTTCAGGACTGTAAAACAAGACTTTCTTACCTTTAAAATTGGATGTTTAATTTCAGGCGCAGTGAATGCTTCCAAAATCTGGTAATTCTTCTAAAATCCTTCTAAAATTCACTGAAATGTCAGTGTTTTGCTAAAATCCCTAAGTCTCTATGGCTATACCTACCACACTAAAATCTGTAAGTTTGAATCCTCAAATCAAGAGTAAAGTACTTTAGCTGTTTAATTACTAAACAATACATTCATGCAATCAATTGCTTAATAGCATGATTATTGGGGTAACTTGCTGGCACTCATAGATAATACTGCAGTTTAGATACCCAGTTTGTGTATTGGTGGTTTATCTTGAGTGCAAGGTGAAACTTCCACTGTTTTGATGACCAGGTTTGTTACTTTCCACCTACTCTTCTTCTTCACCTGACCTGGTATCTGAACATTCTGAACACCGGTATCATAGGTTCATAGTATCTGATCTATTTTGAACTTGTTTTTCATCATGAAAACTTACTGTGGCATTTCTAATGAAGAAAATAATGATTATTAAAAAAACACCTCGAACAACCACAAAACCCCAACAAACAAAACATAACTCAGCAACTTATATCATTGGGTCTCATGATAATCTAATTGCAAACTTAATAGATTAAAGTGGATTTGTTAAAACATCACAAATTTTAGAACTTGCTTGGAAGCAGCTGTATCCCGTTAAGTAATACCAGGACAGATCAGAATATGTATCATGGGCACATATGCTATCTGCAGGGCTAGGGGCCTTATTTCTGATTTACTGTGAAATAGAGACAAAGTTTCTGTTCTAATTCATGGCTTGTGTTGATTAGCGTTTCTGCATCTAAAGCTTTCCCCTAATTTCTGATATCAGTTCATGGCCAAATCTGGGAGGAAGGATTTTGTTTCTAGTGGCAACATGAAGACAGTCTCCCAGCCAGAGAAAATAGAAAACGGGCATTCCCATCAGTTTTTATATGACCCATATTTGAAAGTGGTGCAGGTTGAACACCTGCCTTGTTTCATTCTCAGATCAATAATACCTAAACTCAAACATAAACCTTCTCTTGCTTGTATTTGTCAGAAATGTGTATTCAGTTTGTGATCACTGGTTTTTAGGAAGCGAAGGCTCAAACACAGCAATGTAAAATAATGAGCTCGTAAATTTACTTTAGGTGCAGACAGCAGGAAGCTAAGTTACTCATTAGGGTTCTAGTGCCTCTTTTTCAACTTGTACTGTAAAAATTAAAATGTGGGGAAATGAAGTATAATGGCAAGTTTAAATATTTTTTTGAAATTAAACCATGGTAGGTTTCTGCTTGTATACAAACTTTCTTACCACTACTACACGCTACTATGTAATTTCTGCCAATAAGTTTCAAAACCTTAATGGTACTTTGAAGGGAAGGAGAGGTATTTTGGAAAAAAAAAATGTTAAAGTTTCAGTTGTTGCATTTCAAGGGGATGAAATACATAATCCATTTTAAACTAGGAAAGAACTTGTGGACACTGTATCTATGGAATAATATTTGATATATTTAAATGTGGTAATTGTGTGGTGCCATTACAAATGCTGGTTTTGGTTGAAAAGGATCAGTGATTGCTTGTAAAATACAGAGACATCAGATTATTTCAGCGAACCTTGGCTGGGCTCCTTAGAATGTGGTCAGCATTTCTGGCACTCATACTTAAAGAGGATGTACAGGGGAAAAAAATAAAGTTAAAATAAAATTATATAAACCTAAATAAAAGAAAGGGAAAGATGTAGAAATTACTCTGTAGTGGGTGTCACTAGTGAAAAATAGTTGACTTTGTAACTCTGGTAAGTAACAAAGATACATTAAGAGTAAAAAAAACTGTTCAGCAAGAAAAACATGGTGTTTACATGATGTAAAAGTCAGGTTTGCAGGATCATTCTTTTTTTCCCCAAAAGTCATGATTGGAGTCCAAGATGGTCTAGATATAAACTGCTTCTACATTTAACTCTTTAACTTGGTGTTACTTCACCATCTGTAAATCAAGAGATGTAATTGTGATGGTGTCATCTGTGCCAAGAAACAAATCCCTCATATTCATCCTAGCATGGCCCTGAATATCAGACTATTTCTATCATAGGAATTATTTGACTTGTTTTAGTGATAAAGCCAGGTCTCTCTCTGTGCTTGCTAAACATAAGCTACAGGAGAAGATGTTGCATTAGATGTTTTGATCCATTTTATGCCAGAAGGCAGGAAAAAAAAATGTACCCAGAGGTAATTAAAAACCCCAACAATTCCAAATCTTATAACAAGCCTTATTATCACCTCTGCTGTCCTTAAGCACTGTCATGTGTACACTGGGGAACAGCAATTGATCTCTCATGTATGGGAAGTATATTCCCTCCTCTTCCTCAACTGCTGTAAAACTAGTGCTCTTATTATGTCAAGGTCCATCGCATTTACTGCAACTTTGATATGCTTGACCTAAAAATATTGCTGTGAGTGAATTATTTACAGTGGCACTGAGGAGCAATTTTCTAGAATGTTTCTGTGGCCTGTGGGCATTGTACTGAGTACATACGTTTCATATTACCAAAATGCATGGAAATTACCATAGAACCTTCCCACAGTTTTTCACAGAAATCCTTACCAAATTGTGATTGTCCTGTGGCTTTACAGCATAAGGAAAGATGTGCGCATGCTAGCATCTTGTGTGGGATGTGGAATAAGGGTATTGTTTTCTAATGAACGTTATTAAAAAACTAGACTGTAGAGAATGACTTCAAGTTGTATGAAATACTATGTATCTGTACACTAAGAAGACATTTTTCTATTTCTGTCTGGAAGCATGATGTATCTAAAATCACTGAAAAGCTTCATGTTAGGTACCTTTGAAAAAGACTATTGCTACAGAGTCCCTCCTTCAGAAACCAGTAAAAACTTGCAGTCCTGGTGGAAATATTTGTTTTATAGTTGTAATGGATATGGACTGATTGGTTGTGTTTAGGTCAATGCTGGCTGAACTTTTTGCACTCTGTTCTAGTACAGTATGAATTGTTGCTCTTCATTTAGGAAGTGTATGGAACAAACTGATGACAGAAATCAGGGGAAATAAGTATTTCGAGGAAAAGTACTGCCTCAGAAAAGGATATAACTTTATCTTTTTCTTGCATTGCAGTCTGTCCTTCCTCAGTGTTAATCATTTAGACATTATCAGTTAGCACAGAAAACATACATACAGAAACTACTCGTGTTCCAGGATACTGGTTCTTTCCAGGGTTGAGGAATTCTAGGATCTTCTGTCTGATAAGTATTTTCTCTATTAAGAATATATAACACAGCTATGACAAGCATTGGTAAATGTATTACACAACCAAGACCTGTTTTTTAGGTTCCAGTAAGGAACTTTTATGCATATTGTAGCAAGAACATACTAGTGCAGCTTAATTTGAAAAATTCTCCTACTAGACAGAATGTATACCTTTGAATCCTGCTTTTAATATGATGTTTATCTATCTTCAATATCTAAGTCTGTAGTAATTCAAATTCCTATTTTTGTAGAAATGGGTAGACCTAAAGATGCAGGCTTATCTCTGAACAGCGTTGCTGAGAAATCATTCATCCATTGCAGGTCTTCCTTTTAATACTTTACTCTTCTGTCTCTGACCACCATAGCATTCAGTGGGCAACAGAACCTCTGGGTTCTTCTCTAGTAAATATTGGAATAAGAAAAGATTATCTTATCAAACATCAGTTGTAAATAATGTCCAAATAATTTCAGAATTTATGTTGCTACTGTGGTGATGTCTTTGAGAACATTTTTTCTATATTAGTTTTTGTATATGATAAAGGACTGATCTTTCAGGATTGAAATGTATTTTACTGTTTAATTAGACTGATAACACAGAGTTCAAGTAGCAACTGTAAGTGTATTCTCCCCCAACAGCCTTGATACTCGTATGCAGTTCAGTTGCTACACAGTGAAATCTGGATAAAACATGCAAGTACATGAGAGCTTGTTGTCCAACTGACATGCTGAGGAAACTTAGTAAATGACCAGATTAAAGCATTGTTTATGAACACTCCCATAATAAGAACAACATGAATTTGCTGTTACCTCATCTGCAATTCTGTGTTACTTAATCTCCATTTCCTACTGCAGAATATTTGAGTTGCACTAAGTCTAATGACTCAACTTACCTTGGATAATTGTATGTGAGACATGTAGACTGATCCTTCTGTGTCTGACCAGGTTAATAAAGGGTTGTAAGGAAATGAGAACGAAGATGTGAGCTTATTTATACTTTTATTTTTCTTATTGGTATCTGCAATACCAAGAGTGTGATATAGGTACCCATTATACAGTAATGTTACAATTTAACTATTTTTCCATTATTCTGTATTTCTGGACATATGGATCATATTTCAAATACCTAAAAAGGCAAATGCAGTAGTATGTGTTGCCTAAGAGTATTTACATGCTTAGAAACAATTTAATCTAAAAATATTCTTTTATTTGATATAACATTTGATCCATAACTTTGAAATCCCATTTCTTCTTATTTGTATTTGTCATGACAAGTATAGAGAAAAAATTAACTATTCCACAATGCCTAGTTAAAATGACATTTAAATATTCTTTCCTCCTCTGTCAGAGTTCTTAGGAGTGGACATAG
>WEKX01014729.1:0-44768 GCA_013390025.1 Pitta sordida | reverse complement strand
AGGATATTCCAAGTTGGAAGGGGCCCAATGGTGGTACTGCGTANGCGGAGGCAGGGCGAGCACACGTGGGGCAGCACAGGGCCTCTGGGGCCAGCGCAAGCACTGGGGCCGGGCCAGGGGACTGGGGGGGGAGCAGCGGCGTGAGGTTTGGGCTGCGAGCACACACAGTCACAGCAGCCACTCAGAAATGGTTCCCTTTGCTCCCCCCGGCTCACAGAGCCTGAGGGGAGAAGCAGAAAATTGTCTGCACCGCTCCAGAGTTCCGGGGGGTGGAGCAATGGGCGTGGCCTTCATGCATATTAATGACTTGCACTTCTTTGTGAGTTTAGTGTTTCGTGACGCCTTTGGCGTGACCAATTCCTCGCAATGGATGGCGTATAACTGTATTGCACAGTTATTTAAAGGACTCTCTAATTGTGCTTTCCTTGCTGCTTCCAATAGCAACCTCAAAAGAGTTTTTCAGAGACTCCACTCAGGTATCTTCTAAGTCGCAATACAAACAGAAAGTCAACAAAACACAAAACCAGACTACGCAACTATATTAATTTGGAGTTATTGCAGTGAACTGCTATAGGTAGCGTTGCTTTTAATGGGATTAAGAATTAAAATGCATATATATATATACACATACATACTTTTGTGAGTGTCTATGTCCGTAGGGTTCTTCATTAGATAACCCCAAATCCCTTGTGTGATCTCTGCTTGCTTTCTTACAAGAGTAGTTAAAAATAGATTAGAGACTGTTTATCTGAGTATATTTTAATATATCTTTTAATCTGCTCTGAGTGTATATTATAAAAATAATTTTACAATTCAGAGGTAATTACACCAGTATTTTACTTCATGTTTAAAAACATACATACAGTGATCCCCCAGAATTTGCTGGGGATCAGGTCTGGGCAGGTCCCGCGAGTTGTGAAATCCATGAAGATACCAAACCCATGAATATTCATTACTCCCCGCCTGTAGTCATGCACCCTCCACTAATAAGGTCTGGAGGGGTGGTCCTGGGAGTGTGGCTCGCACTGTAACACCTCATTAAAGCAGAGGAAGCGCCCTTTGGTGCTTCGCGGCGGCGAAATCCGGTGTCCAGGACATTCTGCGCACGTGCACGGTCTCACAACTCACTGAAAATCCAACCACGATTAGTTGAATACACAGATGCGAGCCAGGAATACATGGAGATCGCTGTAACTGTTAATTATTTTCCATAAATTGTNATTCCTTGCATGCACTAAATGAATTGGCTCTGTTTTTCTCTGCACAGCATTTTACTGTGTGAACAGAAAATGAACATTTTATTTTGTATAGTAAGATTGATTAATATGACTGAGTGAATGGATTATTTGAATGTATTGTTCTCTTATCAAAACAATGAACATATTTAAATTGAACATGCTGTGAAGTTCACATTCTTTCGTACTCTCCAGTTAATTGACAGGAATATCGCAGCAGTCTTCTCTCCCGAGGAATGACCCTTACACTGTGTATACTTTTGTGGAAACAGTAGGACTACTCCAAGATAAACTGTTAGCCAATGTAAAGAAAATTAAGAGCTCTATGTCCTGCGTATTCTGTTGGATCATGGATGACTCCTGAAAAACTAGTGTGGCTAGGAGAAAGCAAAGAGCAGAACCTCCTCCTCCCCTTTCTGCAGGGAGACTGTTTAGAATGGCTTTCTCGTGAGAGAAGGAGCAGGGCGCAAGGGCAGGAATCTGTCTGCCTCTTACTATGTCCCAGCTGCTGCGCCCAGAGCTACATGGAGAAGAGCATCCTGCAGCTCCACAGACAGTGGCAAATTGCATGACTGCCCTCATCATCACAGTCATTTCATTCTAGATAGGCTGGTGTGATGGGTTCCCAGCCCTGTGTGAGGACAAGAGGTAAAAAAGAAAACCACTGCATTTAACAGGGAATCACTGCATTATTGCTAATGCCTTTGGGATTCAGTGCAACAACATTAATCATGTCTTATGTTGTTCATGTATCTGTACTGTGTAATTCCTCAGGAATGCCATTGTTTTTTTGGCATTAATTAATGTTGACTGTTCGTTACAAAGTATAACTATAGAAGTGCTGTAATTATTCTATTTCAAAAATAGGCCCCAGAGAGTGTGACAATTCTACAAACCTCCATTCCATCATGTTTAAAATCATGCTTTAAGTTGAAAGCAATATAATGGTTGGGGGTTCTTTATAACCCTCTAGGATGCGAAGGAAGCCTACTTCTGCACTCCTCCTGTTCAGAGAAGATTCTGTTTAAGTGAGAGGCAGTGAGCCTCTTCATCAAACTACCTTGACTGATTCATTACACAGGGCTTTATGAAACTCACTCCCTTTGTTTACACTTGTGGCTGCCCTTTGTGCAAACACTCCGACAGGAAATGTTCAGGATGAGTATCCCAACATCTGCCACCCAAAACAGGGACATTCCATTCTGCTCAGCAGAAAGAGAAAAATGAGTTACAGATAGTAACTCTGAGTGTAGGATGCAAGTTGTTGTGCAGGTGCATGAGATACCCCAGAGAAGAGCAGAAGAAATGTTAGGAGATTCCAAAGGATCATTATGCTTTACAAAATGTTGGTACAGGAACTGAGCAGGAAAACAGGCAGGCGAAAAAAGCCATAGAAAGCCTACGTTACTATAAATTCAGGGTCTGTTGTAATAGGCTCTGTACTGTGTTGGCTTTTATTTGGTGATACGATTGAGAATGTTTATGGGCATCCACTGAATTGCTCTCATTGGTGTTAAGAAGTCCTATCACCATAACAAAAAGCAGTCTAGTTAAAGGTTTTTGTTTTTTCACATAGTAGCCAATGGAAGAAAAGAGTAAGCTTCACATAACAAGCAGCCAGTCCTAAGTGTATGTTACCTTGGGGTGCACATGTTCTCTAAAGACATACTACTTTTGAAGTTTTCCTTCAGGTTGCATCTTAATGTGTTCCCTGTTACCAAGACAAAATTTAACATCCATTTTTTTACTACAGTTAGAAGTTAGCCTCACCCAATGCTTCAACTTCCACCCAGGCACTCACTTCTCCCACCTCAGCTTCGGAAAGTAGAGAACAACAAGAAGCAAGAAAGCTCATGTTTTGAGAAGAAAGAGAGAGATTGCTTACCGGTCACCATCATGAGCAAAGTAGACTCATCTTGAGGAAAGTCAACCTAGTCTAATGCCAGTTGAGATAGATATTTAATTGCTAATTCAAGTGGTGGTGAAATAAAAGCAGATCTTCCACGAACACCTTCCTATGCCTTTTTCTGGCCTATACATGACTTCTGACTGTCCTCATCCCAAGCAGCAGAGGAGTGTGGGGTGTGAGGGGTTCTTGTCAGTCCATAGCAGCTCCTCTCTCCTGCTCCTTCCTCCTCACACTTTCTGCCTGCTCTAGTGCAGGTTTTCCATGGGCTGCAGTGTGGATATCTGTTCTACCATGAGGTACTTCTTTCTCCTCTTACTTCGCTTCCTCTTTCTCTCACCTTGGTGTTCCATGTGCTATTTCTCACTCCTTTTGTCCCCTTCACCTCTTTTCATTCAGCCCTTTTGCCCACCCTTAAGTGTGTTTTCACAGAAGCGCCACCACCCTGGCTGATGGGCCCAGCCATGCAGTGGATCAGTTGGAGCTAGCTGGAGCTGAGTGTCTGGCAAGGGAAGATGAGGGTCCTGCAGTCCCGGCTGCTGGTGCCTAGGGCACCAACACCACAGTTTCTTCTTCCTTTGAGTAGAGATTTGATTGTTTTGGTCTATAGCCATGCCTTTCTCTCTGGGATTAGGCAGGTAGAGTCCTCCTCCAGAGAATCTGGCTGGTCTTAAACAATTACAAGTTACTGCAGAAAGTTCCACAGATATTTTTGTTGGAAGTCAAGAAGGTGGGTGAGTTAGACAATCAGAGTGATATTTGAAAGCCAATGGCTTGGAAGGGCTCTATGGATCAGATGCTGGAGGAGGGTTAAGAGGGTTCAGTGAAGCATAGAGTCAAGAGGGGATAGAACTAGGTCTGTAGAAAATCAGGGCTTTCTGCTCCTGCTGGGTTGGGAAATGTGAGCTGTGAAGCTGGCCTTTGGCAAAGGCAGCAGGAGCAGCTGCTCAGCTGAGGCCAAGCCTAGCCCTATCCTCACTGATGCCAGAGAAAGAATGCAGGACATACTTCTGTGTATTACTGAGACTCATGACATAATATGGTATTGCATGAAAAGTTCATCGTAATTTGGTCTTGACATTCTGTGCTGATAAATTCAGTAAATATCAGACTGAACAATCATTGCCAATATGTCAACATGGTGGAACAGGCAAAGATGAAGCATTTCCATAACAAATTTTGCTCGTTTTCATTATGAAGCTTTTACAAAATTAAAGCTATGTACTTGCCTCTAAAGTAAGTATATTTGTTTGTTGCATCCCGAAATAGCTCAGTTTCAACTGAGTTACAGATAAATATTTTAGCTCTGTGCATGGACTGCGTTGAAAATGCATCCTGAAAAGGAGAAAATTCTAAAGCCATGATTGAGGGTTATACAGTGGGATAATGTACATATCTTCAACTTGAGCAATAAGCAACTACTGGAGGTTTTGCAATATTAGAGCATGGCAGAAATCCCTCATCCGAAAGAACAGGCACATTCTATGTCTGTGTTTGTAAACATACAATATCCAAACATCTGATATATGTCAGTAGAGGTTTGAGCTTCTTCCTTTAATCTCCAAAGGCATAAAACTTCTTGTTATTCAAATAGAATTGATCACTTTTCAATGAACTTTTGAAATATGATTTTATCTGTAATTCCAAAATACGATATGTCTGTCTATCACAGAAAATTTTTCACGGAAAAGCAGACATGGAAAAAATTAATCCTTGAGGCACATGAAGACTCCCTTCCAGTTATTTCTGGGTCTTGCTAGTTGAGATAATACTGGGTATTCATCATTAAAAAAAATGGATCCATTTCCATCAGATGAGTGGAATTATCCTGATTTAATTAGATAGTGATCTGGCTTGTGCATGTTTACAGCCTTTATCCAATTTGCTAGCAAAGGTTAGTATCTTCTGATATTAGTTAGAATGTCAAAAACAGCACATAGCCCAGACTGAGTCTGATGTTTCTTGCAAGTGGTTGACCGAGAGAATGAAGTCATTTTTCAAACATGAGGCCTGATGCTTTTTGAGTAGGTTTGTGTACAGCACAAAATTAATCATTCATTATTGATAAAAAAACAATTTATAAGCTCTGTTTACTTTGGTATTGAAAATCCGTTTGTGCAAACAAGTATTAAATTTTAAGCTGCACTATTTGGTACTCACTTTTTAAAGTGCCTAATAATAGTAGGCCTATATTGTGATTTGGGCTTCTGCTCTTTTTCTAACTTGCTGAGAATTAAAAACAAATCAAAAATAGCCAGTAGTCTTCTTATATCCAAGTGCCCTTCTTTACACACATTTGGGCTGTGTTTCCAAGATGATTTTGAACTGAAATCTGTACATATCTGTAATAGTAAGTAAGAAGCATAATCAACAGTCCTAAATGAGTACTAGAGAATACCCTGTATGGGCGAATTCTGGATTTCCTAGAAGAGAAAATATAGCACCTTTTTTTCTCCTCAGTTTTGCTTCTTCTTTCTAGCATCTTCTAAATTTACACTTTCCTGGTACACTTTTCTGCAGCACATTTTATTTTTTCTGTGTGACTGTAAATGGTACTCATCTTTTGAATCCTATGCATGGAGGGAAAGATATACCAGTTTCCATTTTCAAATATTTTCTTCTTGTACCTGGAAGAAGACTGAATTTAGAAACTGAAGACATTGCTTGCAACTTGCAACAAGTAGAGCAGAAGTGTGTTTGCTGCACTTGAAGAGGAAAGTCGAAACAAAACCAGCATCAGTTACAGAAAAAATATTCTTGATATGTTTGGTAACTGCAGGAATGAGTTTACATACTTGACAAATGAGTAGAATGCATAAATGTCACCAAAAAGGGACTTGCCAAGATCTGCTGACTAATCCTTCAGTTCTCTAAGTTATTTCCTTATTTGATATTATATTTATCTGGAACAAAAAAGAAAAAAGTGGGCCCAAATTCAGTGAAACAGTGAAGTTCATACTTAAAATAACCATGTACTTAAATGTTCTCGGTGTGTTCTTCACATCTGCCAGACTGATCCAAAGTTGAGTTTTGACATGTTATAATGGAATGGAGTAAGCGGGTATGACGTTTTCATTCTACTGGTAACTGAAACCTGCAGAGCTGTAGTCCTAGTTCTTACACAAATTTCTGTACTGCAAAGGAAAATTATATAAATATGAGGATTAAATACACTTTGCATATTTATTTTAAAGGTGTAAACCCTATTATACCAGTTATCAAAATTATCAGATCTCAGTTTTTCCTGGGGATGCAAAGGATATAAAGAGCATCAGCCAACAGGAAATGGGGTTTTCAGTTTACCACCATTCTTCAGAGATGATAAAAATTAAATGCTGTCACAGCATCCCTAGCTCCATGGTAAAATCTCCGTCAGTGGGGTCTTCAAAATAATTTTTTATTAAATATATAGCAGTGCCTGGAAAGTGCACCTTAAAAAATGCATCCAAATAAAGCAATATTGTGAAGTTGAATGTATTTTTAAACTCATTTTCAGATACAATTCCTTTTAATAATGTGCCTTGAATTTTTACTTGAAACATGCCCAAGTCCGTAGAGAAGAACAAAAGCAACCAACTTCAATTTATCCTTCTTCCCATTTCTCATATTTAATTCCATGTCCCTGTCCAAGATTGTTTTGGTTTCTCATAACAGGATTGTTGGACACCCTGCTGCATGGCTTATGGAAAGGGCATATGCCACCAGCAAACACAAAACTGAAGTTTCCTGTACTCAAGTCATACAGAAAATAAACCTTCTATTTATCTATTTAATTTCTTTCTTGTTTCAGCATCTTCTTGTAACTGTTTTGCAAATACAATTCTCAAGTTGAAAATATCCTTCCAATTTGGAATTCAGGGGATTTCTAGTATTTGGTTTTGAGTCTGTTGGTTCATTTCTTTCACATTACTAAGATAAATGTGAAAACATGAGTATAGATGAAATAGTTTCTTCAACTGTGTAAATGTCATGGAAGATTGTATCACCATAACAAAACAAAGAAAAATGAGAACTGTTAGTTGTGATTATTACATTAATTTGTTGCTATATTTTCTTCTTATGATAGTTTCTGTCATTCAGTAATTATATACAACAGGTTTTGCCAAGTGAATTTTTCCCCCTATAACATTAAATCCTAGGAAATTTGTCATTTTAACTGTTTGTCTGATTGAAACAGTTCCTTGTGTCTGTTGAAATGAATGATAGAATTTCATTTCATTGGGGCAGGACAAAGCACAAGCTGGTGAAATGGAGAGAGGTGTGTGGTTTAAAGTTAAGAATAAAAAGTTGCTGTTTATTTTACTTACTTGAACAGTATTCTTTTGAAATTGTTTTGGGATTTACAGATATACTTTTGGTATTTCTTTTAAGTATATTGAACTAATCTTTATACTTCTGCCAGTCAACCTTAAGTACAGTTATACCCCCTCATTTGCAAGGAAGGGTCATGCCAGGGCTCTCACAGAACGTCAAATTCGCAAACACATGCAGGTCATTAATATGCATGCAGGCCATGCCCACTGCTCCACCCCCTGGCACTCCAGAGCACTGCAGACACTTTTCTGCTCCTCCCCATGGGCTCTCTCAGCACAGGGGAGCAAAGGGAACCATTTCTGAGCCCTCTCTGAGTCGGGAGACACCCCTGAGAATCCCTCAGCTTCTCTTCAACAGTGCTGTCGCTTCTGCAGCTGCTGCCAGGCTGCTGTCACTGCGCGTGTTCGCAGCCCAAACCCTGTGCCGCTGCTCCCCCCCCACCCCCCTCCCCGGTCCCAGTGCTTGTACCTCCCGCACCCCGGCCCGGCGACACGTCCAGACCCCGCGCAGCACAGGGTGGGTTCAGCTGTGGCAGCAGAGTGAGCGTGTCCCGCTGGCCGCTGCAGCCAGCCCCACTTTCCTGGGGCACTTCCCTTCTCTGCCTGTAGCCATGGAAACAGTAACATGCGCCCGAGGGGGTCAGTCCCTGGCTGCGCTTAGAGTAACAGGGGACAGTGTGACTTGTGGCCCTCCCCATGGGGCCAGGCTGGCGCCGCCCCACAGGGAGCACTGGTTCCGCCCCTTGGCAAAGCAGAGGCACTGCGCATGCGTCGGTCGGTGAACCTCACAAATGGTTGAAGCAAAATTGTGAGAAATTTTCCTCGCAAATCAGCGGGGTCGTAATGGAGGGGTCGCAATGCAGCGAGGATATACTGTAATTCAACTAGGAACAATACATTAAGGGCACCTGTTCAAGTCTGTTGATTCTGACAGCATCCTGTCCATTTTATATTAGTAGTTGGTTTTATCTCATGTTCACATATCTAAATCAATATTTGTTAAATTAGTTTTGAAGATTGAGAGTTTACTTGTTTGGCTGCCCAATTGTCTTGATAATTCAATATTTCTTCTTTATATATAGGATATGATGCTTCAGCTGTTTCGAGGATTGGATTTTCTGCATTCACATCGTGTGGTGCATCGGGACCTGAAACCTCAAAATATCCTTGTAACCAGCAATGGGCAGATAAAGTTAGCTGACTTTGGCCTTGCACGAATCTACAGTTTTCAAATGGCTCTTACCTCTGTGGTAAGTTCCTCAAGACTTTTATTTTTCTTTTAACCTAGAAGGTTGAACTTACTTGTGTCTCTGGAAACAATTACTTTCCTTTCAGGATTGAAGTTGTTGAGATTACATTGTACAAGTAATCAATTACTGATTACTGGCTTTAAATTAAATCATGACTGATTACTGAAGGATAGGTATATGCTAGTTTTCTGAAGGTCCGTCAGTCAAGCTTCTGTAGTGATACTGACCTCTTCTGTACATTAAGTCGGACAGGTAGGGTTAATGTTTCTGTAGTATCTATCTTAAGATGAAGCTCTTCCTGATAACCAGGTATCTTGCCTGAGAAAAAAATGCAGATACTTGTGAAAATGCCACACTATCATGCTCTGGTTTTCCACCTCTGTGAATATGGATTCAATGCTTGCCTCCATATGTTACTGAATAATTCCAAACAAGGGTGTGCTGGGGAAGCTCAAGTGGATTTGTCAGACAGAATCACAGCTATTTCCCAAGACAGCTGTTAAAGATCACCCCCAATATCACTAGGCCGACTCTTACCCCTCTCCCAGCAGCTGGCTCAGACATGAGCTCACTAGCCCTCTCCTGTGTTAATACTGCAAACACCCTGCCCACTCCTTGCTTTTTGTCTCTGTTTCCAAGTCCCTGAGCCTGCCCCCGGAATCAGCTGCTGTTAGCTTGGCACAGTATCTCTGAAACATACTGAAGACAGCCATGCTGTGTGCATGTTGGGTTTGTTGCTTGCTCATGAGTTTCTTGGTTACATTTTCTATATCTGACAGTATCACTTTTGATAACGACAGAAAAGAATTTTTCATCATATTGTAGAAATTAGCCTGGCTCATGCTTACAAAATGCATTTTGTTCTTATTGATAGGTCTAACAACTAATAATCCTGCATGAGTCTTCATATCGTTATGTAATGTAACTATGAACATCTGGCTTAAGTGTGAGTGAAGGCAGGAAGCAACAGAAAACTGTATCATCATCATCTTGCTAAGCATAGGAAAGTATCCTTGTCACATAAAGCATATGTTAATCTGTATTTGGGGGCTTATTTTTTGAATTGCCTGTGGGATGTAGTCTAATCCAGAGCTGAAAGAATCTGTCTGCTGAGATCAGTGAAGATTGATCATGTACCTCAGAACAGAGCTTGGAGGAAAGGCAAGGGAAAGATTCTTCCTGAATTGCTGTACTTTTTTATTTCCCAGTTACCAGTCAGCAGCAGCTTTAATTGATCCATAAAATTATTTGAGCTAAAATTGGAAAATATTTTAAAGTTTCCAGCAGGATGTTTTTGAAAACTTCTGCATAAAATAAGGAAAAAATATGTTCAGAACTGAGCATGAGTTTGGCCATGATCATGTGCCTCTCGTGTGAAGAATGGTTGAAATACATAGAGTGCATCTACCTTAGTGAGAGACCAGCTTGTAAGAGAACATTGCTAGGATTACTTTTTAAAGGATGTACATGTGCTCAAGTATCTAATACTTGCATGCTAGAAATCATGTTTTAAAACCCTTTAGCCAGTACCCTTGGCACTGCTGTGAGGAAGAGTTGTTCAGATTAAGGGATTACCTACATGAAAGTTTGTACTATGTTCACGTAAGTGTTATTGCAGCTATGCTAAAGAGTATTAAAATAATTGAATTATTCAGTGACCAAGGATAAATCAAGTATGTGGGCATAGGCATCAGTAATGGCTTTCACATCTAGAATTTAGCGTATCATTATTTTCTTATATTAAAAAAACCCAAACAAAACAGCTATGACCATGTCTTTCTTAAGTCAAAAATCCATTGGTTTTAAAACATTTAGTGTTTAGCACCTTCAAAATAAACTTGTGTCTAAGTGTGTAGAAATCTATAGGGGAATATTGCTTTGAATGTGATAAATATGGTATGGTTTTAAATGTAGTTTTCCTTGCTCATACAGACTGAATACTGGTTAGTAACTTCTACTGAATGTGCATTAGCCATCAGTTTTCCTTTTCTGATTTTAACTTCTGCCTTTGATTAGCTGTTTGGGTGTGAAAATTCTTTTTTTTCCTTCCCTCCATTGAAACTCAGTGCGGAAAACAAAACCTTAAAAAAACAAACAAACAAAACAGCAGCAACCCCCCCTCCCGCCCCGACTTCTGTTTTTTAAACATAAAGGCATTCTTGACTTTACTGTTCCCAAAGTAGTCTAAATTGCAGTTATTCACCAGGCAGTGAGTAAATTTTCATTGACCGGAGCAAGACCAGCTTTATTTTGAAGCGTTTGCAGAAAAAAAAGCATTGTGTTAAAAAAGACAGAATATACCTCCACATATACCAGTTAATCCTAGCTGGCAAGGATTTGCTTTGGGGTACAGTTGGCCCTCTTGCACTTCACGCCCCCCATATTGCGGCTTCAGATCATAGCGGCATGATCTTTTAGTGAAGTAGGAGATCCGTTTCACAACTGCACATGTACGACCTGCGGTGGCGGTGGCAGCGGCCCCGGCCCAGGCGGCGGAACAGGCGACAGTGGTGGCTCAGGCTGCAGTGGGGGCA
Source organism: Pitta sordida (assembly GCA_013390025.1). Taxonomy (NCBI): domain Eukaryota; kingdom Metazoa; phylum Chordata; class Aves; order Passeriformes; family Pittidae; genus Pitta; species Pitta sordida. Next base: position 33,530 of record WEKX01014729.1, on the reverse strand, counting down.
GCACGGGTGGCAGTGGGGGTGCACATGATGGCGGGAGCGGCGGTGGCGGTGGGGTGGGGGGCACGGGCGGCGGCGGCGCTGCGGCCACCATTCAATGCGGAAGTCAGGCTGCGCGGGTCCGAATTAAGACCGCGGGTGCGCGATATAGGAGACCCAACTGTATATTGAAAAGTGATAGTAGAGACAACCCACTGTTAAATGTCCCATTGCATGCACTGTCATTGTGATTGATACAAGGGCTCTGCAGTGTTTCCTTCAGAAGAGAAGCTTACTGCAACATAAACTACAAGAATCATCTTTTGAAGTATCAGATCATTCCCAAGATGGATCCTTATTCATTGCGCACAATGAAACTCTTCAGATGGGAAAAAAGAGCTTGCCATGAAAGTAATCCAGTAAAAACTGATCCAACCCAAGTGCTCTGGGTGCTGCAAATGGTAACTTCAAAGCAGTCTCTTCTAACAGCCAGTTATTTACACAATGCTGAGGAATCCTTCTGGCAAACTGGTTGTCCAGGCATATTGCTGTCATTTAGAGAAACCTCTTGATATTTCTGTCAGTGAATGAATAAAAGATTCAAACTAATGTTACACAGGCTTGGGGGGGGCAGGGTGGAGATCACTGCTCCCAGCTGTGTTCAGGCTGAGAACTGATACGGGTCTGAAATAACAGCAACTAGAAAGAATGAGGTCCGGGTGGGGCTTTCTCAGATGGTGGGTAGTAAGGCATGCTTTTGGTTCCGTACAAAGTTAGACCCTTTCAAGTGTTGGTCTTGGCCCTTGGGGAAATTTTCAATAGGCTTTGTGATAACAGAGAAACTCCATAGGACAGAGGAGGTGGATTGATGTGGCTGTAATTTTAGACCTTGATAGCAAAAGCTAATGAACTATCACTTTTTTTCCTGGTGCAGAAAGACAGGCACTTAATTCTAACTTTCTCTGACCAAAGGAGCAAGTGGGTGTCTGGAAAATCTGAATTTGCATTATGAGAAAGAAATAAGCCATTTATCTATTTTAGTTGATTTCTAACTGCCTTAAAGAAAGGAAATGAAGCTGAATCATTGCATACAAGAATGTTAAGTGAGATAAGTGCACGCAGTTGTGATCACATCATCTAGGTGGAGCTGAGTCTGTCCAGCTTTTAAACCTGGCCTGCATCAGGATCTTGAGTGAAACTGGCAAAATGTTACCGTTTGTAACACACTTATAATATTTTCTTTGGAAGTATGTGTGCTTAACCGTAGTTGTCAGCCTTACTGAGGTTTTTTCCCCGTGAAATGCCAACAAAATTGGTTTATGTCTTCCTTTTTGAAAAAAACACACTTGTTTTCAGATTTACCCAAGATGAGAAGGGAAAACACTTTCTCTGCTGATGCTCTAAGTTGTTGAATACTAGTCCCGGCTAAATAGATTTTTAAAAGGAGAAGATATGAAAGATCCTGCAGTTGCTGTCAGTAAATAATTGTATATTCTGCTAGCATTTTATTTGAGTGTTTATTCAGGATAAAAACTTCCCATCTATTTCTGGCAGTCATTTCAGTGCAAATGGTTTGCATGTCACATCATGCAGGAACTTGGAGTTCATTTTTAGTAGCAAGGGAGCATAAACTAATTTTCACTAACTGGGCTTACTTTTAAATATAAATATATAAATACATTAATTAGTTACAGCACCAAAAAAACAACAAAAGAAGATAGAAAAAACTTCTTCCAAAGAGGAATGAGTATTTTCCTGTTTTCTGCCCGTTGTTGTCTTGTAATTTTCTATAAATGTCACCTGTTAGTAAATAATGTAAACGTTAACTCTTGTCTGAGCCAATATGATTGATGAGAGCCCAGGCAAAGAACTTTCTTTGGCTTTGCTTTATTTTTGTCCTTTTTTTCCATTCTTCATTGCCACCTTTTCCTGATATTGTGCTTCCCCAAATCCATGTACAGTCAGCCCTATTGCACTTTACGCCCCCCATATTGCGGCTTCAGATGTTAGCGGCATGATTTTTTAGCGATGTAGGAGACCTGTTTCGCAACTGCACATGCGCGACCTGCCGCCACCATGGTGGCAGCCAGGGCCGCAGCAGCGGCTGGGGCGGTGGAACGGGCGGCGGTGGTGGCTCGGGCAGCAGTGGGGGCAGTATGGGCGGCGATGGGGGCACAGGGGATGGGGTTGGGGGCCGCAGCTGCAGTGGCCGCAGGGGCAGCCCGGGCAGTGGCTGCGGCACGGCCGCCATTCAGCACAGAAGTCAGGCTGCGCAGGTCCCAAATAAGACCGTGGGTGCGCGATATAGGAGACCCGACTGTATTTATTTTCATGCAATACACCATTCAGACTTCATTCCTGTGGTGGATATGTTCCAGCAGACCAAGAGTCTTGCAGTGCAGCTTTAAACTGAGATACATTGACTATCCCTAAATGAACCTGAATCAGCAATTTATTTAAAGCTTACAGTAATCATCAAACATAGGAGGAGACCTATGGAAATTAAACAACCACCTGCCGCTGGTTAGAACCTGGACTATGTTAAAAGAGTGTCCTAATGTAATCAGTATGATTTTATATTAATCTTTACTTGATTTTATCTCATGCATGATTTCATAAGAGCATAACTCTACCTCCCTCTGACAGGTGGAAGTGACATTGTTTTGGTATGCACTGAGCCTTTGTTGTGAGGAAGCACATGACCTGAGATTGGGCCCTCATCTCGAATTCTTTCATTATGGTGACTTTCTCCAGTCCGCCCAAATGTCCATGAAAACAGTCCACCCAGATGTCCGTGAAAAGAAAAATGAGTCACAGACAGACATCCAGTGGATTCAAATATGTGTTTTTGAGCTTGTCATTGCTGCTGCTGAGAGTTTGTGGCTATTTAGGAATGCAGTATGATTAAAATTGCTGGCTTATTGAAGGAAAATGTGCCCTCCCTACTAATACACAGTTCTGCACAAAAAGCCCATATATCTGACTTTATGAAAAAATGACTGAATTTTTCTGATATTTTAACATCTGGAGGGATCTTTATTGCATCCTCCCAACACCCTGTAGGAAAGTTTTTTCCATCACATAAAATGAGTCATTTATCTCTGAAATCATTGTAAGAACAAAAATCATTAGAGGCACATTGACAGTAAATTCTGCAGCTCACTAAATACCATTTTTATGTATTTTTACAGTAATTTCACTCAGATCAGATGTTTCCAGAGAGGGCTCAGATTTATATGAAAATAATGACAAAACAGATTGTTTAATGTCACAATATTAATCAAAGGCCAATATGGAAACACACGTGGACAGAGATAGGAAATTAGAAGTTTTTTGTATTCATCTCCATTATGTTTCTATAAGGTAATTTTCAAAACAAGCTATTATTTTTTATTGCCCATCATAAGAAACTTTAGTCTTTAATTTTTGTCTGGAAGTGCAGTACTAGATGCCGTCATTAAGAGACAGAGGATTTATGGCAAGGTTGTTGTTTTTGAGACATATCCTAGAGATAATCTACGAATACTGTTTCACAGTCAGCATAAGTCAGCTTTTGACTACGCACTCCCCATCACTTCACTTGCATCGGCATTAATAGTCACTTTGACTGAAAATGAGCCTTGTAAAAAGTAATTACTTTTCAGGTGAATTAGCAGAAGGAAATCACTGAACAGCCACATGACTGAAAGTGCTGACACATAGGGGAGGGTGAGCAGAAAGATGGGGTCATCCACTCCTACACCACAGTCTTAGATTTGTTGGAGTCATGAAACCACATCTGAAGTGGTCAACTGAGGGCCCAAATAGCTAAACTCAAAGGCGGAAATGTTCTTCAAAACCTTGCAGCTCATGCTGACTTACACTGTTTTGAAGATGTTAAATGAGCCAGCCACTGGTTTATTACTGTATCTGACTGTAACAAAACTTCTAAGGGCATCTGTATCAGTGTTAAAGTATTTTTTACCCCCTCAGTGCCAAGGTCTGGGTTCAGGACTCTCTGCTATTCCTCTGCAGCTGATGCTTCGACTCACCCTTGAGACCTGTGAGGAATGCAGGGAATGCAGCCCTCAGCTCTGATTCAGGCCCAGGTTTATCATGAACCTTAAAAAGCCTGGTTTTTAATCTTTCAAAGAAAGTAAATTATTTCACAGTAAACAAGCAAATGGGCTCCACATGAGAATTTTTCTGTGCCGGAAAACTTCCTTCCAGAGCTGCAAACATTAGAATGTATGATATGTGAGGACAGAGTTTGTCCACACTGAGCTGAGTATGTTTTGCAGCACTGCAGCTGCACCAGTGCAGCCTTGCAGAACAAATTGACTTTGTGCTGCTGGGAAAAAAGGAAAAGACACAAAATTTAGAGCACAGTTCATATCAGAACAAAGGAAGATTTTGCTGAGTTGGACCGAGGGTTGACTATGTGTTCTGTAAAAGGATAATGTTCAACAGAGGGTGCTTAGGAAGGAGAGTAGGAAACAGCTTTAAGCAGTCAGAAATGTGGCAATTTCCAGTGCTGAAGCTTGTACCTGGATCATTATGTGTAATAATTACTGAAGTACCCATCCTCCATAAACTAATCTACTTAATTTCTGGACCATTTCTACTTTGGGCTACAGTTGACTTCAGCACTGTGAGAAAAGGTCTTTATGTTGTTTTAAACCTGACGCCTGATAATATTGTTTAGTTTCCTCTAAATTCTGCATTTGTGAGGCATTCCTTTTTCACATCAAGATGAAATATGGTGTCATTTTGCAGCAGCACGGTTCCATTGCTGCAAGAAAAATGTACTCAGTGCAAATACACCTCCACATTATGATGTGAAGATAAAATGATGTATTCTCTCCTCTCCTCTCCTCTCCTCTTCTCTCCTCTCCTTTTTATATTCTTTCCCTTTCACTTAATAAGATACAGTAGATATTGTACAATACTGCATTATAGTTTTCATACAAATGAAAGTCTGGTGAACAGACTGTGGGATGTAGAACTGAATTTATAAGGAACAGGCCATGCTTAATCTGCTGAAAAACGGGGGCAGAAGTTGTAAAAGGGGAAAGGGAAGGCAGAAAATTACTGCTGCGTATTTTCTCTGTACGTGTATTATAAAAGAGCATCCTGCTTTTGTGTAACCATACTTCTATCTTCTGTTTTCAGATGTAAAAATATGTGGTGCATTTCCCCTACCCGGCGATTTACATCTTGTTTGTACTACATATTTTTCTGTTGATTTAAGTTTTTACGTCTACTCCCAGTGATAATTGAGTGGGTTGGATTGTAAAAACAATTTGATTGTTTGACAAGGTCTCTCCCTGTGTATTTACAAAACTGTTCCCACATAATTTCAAACCATCCTGAAATACTGAAATATGGCCTGAGGTTCTGCTCTTATCAGAGCACACTGAGTAACCAGGCATGGGCCTGTTTGGTACTTGACTGTGAGACAGCCAAAGGACGAGGAGCAGACAAAACAGCATACTCTCCTTGGAGCTCCTGCTATTTCAGAGTGAAGGCAGGTGTCTGTACAGTGCTGACAGAAACGCTCTTAGGGCTTAATGTGTAATAAAAACAAGTCATTGACTCATTTTTGCAGTGGCAGGGAAGTAACTGTAAATCTTCTCTGTGCACTGGCCAAAGTCCTGCTGTAGAAGGTATTTCTAATTGAGAATTCCATGGTACAGGTGCACCCCAGGACATTTCTCTTAGCCTAACAGTATTTGCTATCTGTTCAGTGTTGCTGGTGTGGAATTCTTGAGCTCAAAACAAGAAGAGCCAAGAAACCATCCAATCCTTTTGTGAAACAAGCAAGATTGTTCTCTGTTGCATAATTTCTAATGTTTTGCCCACAATAACTTTGAATGTGCCAAGAAATAAGGATTCCATCACTTCCCATGGGAGCCTGTTCAAAACCAGTATATAAAATCTCTCAGAAGGTTTCCTTGGTGTCCATCCTTCTATTTCCCATTCTTAATTTAACTCCATTATTTTCTTTATTATTATATGCTGTTGAGTAGCAGATGACCAAGGCCTTGTAGTTGCTTTAAAGAAGTCAATTACAAATTGCTGTATACTTTCTTCCTTCCACAGTGCGTTAAGATATTTCATTTGAGAAATAGTAGTGGAAGTATAATGGCCATAGACTTTCCAGTTTGCAGTAAATTATAGGGCACCAAAGAATTACTACAACTAGATTTCTCTAGACTTCTTACCTCCAACAATTTAAGCTTGTAAGTCCAGGGGAAGATACATTACTCTGAAAGAATTACTGAGCTATGAGATGCATTCCTCAGTTTTGAGATGCTACGAAAAGTTTGGTAGCAAGCTCCTGAGATCTCATGGAAGCTATGAGTCACCATTTTGAGGCATGAAAAGAGCAAATGGAAATTTACACTGTTACAGGTAGGATGTTTTATAAGAAATAATAAAATACTGATGCCACAACACAAATTAGTTGATAAGACCTCATCTAGAATGCTGTAAGCTGGACAAGAAAACAGCCATTTCTGTCTAATGATCAGGGAACGGGACACTTTGCTACAAGGCAAGAAGAATCTAACTTAATTGAACAAAAATAATCCTAATGATACATACAATTGATATCTAAAAACATGATCAAGGACCCAGAGAGGGAGAGCACATTAAAAAAAACAGTGATGGCGTGAGAACTAGTTAGTTTAAACTAACTTACAATACCTTTAACACTTTCGACTGGAAGTTAGAAACAAGAGGAGAGATTCTGAAGCAGCTTACAGTAGAGGCAGTGCAGGCAAGAAATGCAAATTACTTCGAGAGGGAGCTTGATGAATTTCTGTGATGCAGTTGGCAAATCTTGATGACTGAGATAGTCCTTTCCATAGTTCTGTATTTGCCCCTTCAGGACCTGATGCACATTTGTCAGATGTGTCAGAAATGCACGTCATGAGCTCTGATCTTAATGGAAACAGCTTTCAGCAGTTCAGATGGATTGGCGTACATGTCAGAGCAAAATTACTTTCCTAAAGAGAGAAATGCTAAGCTATTTAACTTTTTTAAGATGAGACAGAGCAAATAACCGAGATGGCCTCATAAACTAAAGGAGGCTACAGTTAAAATAAAGGTAGCATGAAAGCACAAAGAATTAAAATTAGATATAAAAGAGAGCTACCCTTCACTAAGGAAGCAAAAATACAACTGGAAAGTTTCACAAGTAGGAGTGAAAGATGATCTGAAAGCAAAAATTGAATCCTTGTTGGGACGGCAAGTTGAAAAAATCCAAATGGAATGGAAAATCTGGTTGCAATGTTGCCCATATGGAAATGGGATGAACCTGGCAAGTCACATCAGCGAATGACAACCAAACTGACTGCTGAAAACCTGCTCAGAAGGCCTTCCATGAAACAGAAAAGCTTGGATAAACTTGGAAGTAGCTAACAAAAATAACCTTCAACAAGGACTTGAACAGAAAAATCAGCATGTGCAAGTAAGCAGAAACATAGACTACTGTGGAAATAAAGTAAACACCTGGACATAAAAATGAACCTGTCAGGAGATTGTCGATGTTTTATCTTTTTTTTACTCTGTGTGTATCCTGCAGACATGTATTTCCCTAGTTCAAATAATAGAAATCCTACTAAAAATCCCAGGGAAGCTGACTACAGCATTGTGCTCTATATGTATAGTGAGGAAAAGGAGCAGAAAGGAGGACTTATGGTAACCTTTCTAGGTAGCCCAGTTCTGGCGGTGCTTCAGAATTTATGCTTGTCTTCAGCTGTTCAGATCTGGTATAAGGCCATGATGTGTATGTCAAGGACAGACATCAATCTGAGTGGGCTTGGATACTGAGAGCTACAGAGAGGAAGAAGATAGAGACACTCAAGGACACTTGTGTTCTTACAACACACAGATACCACAGTGCCTGACAGTGGTTGGATTTTGCAATTAGGGTAAAGCAAAGAAGGCAAAAGCACTCTGGGGATCTGTTAGATTTGCGATGGAAACGGAGTATTTTCTTACTGAAAGGAATCAGAAGATGAAACAGCTGTAACAGAATTTTTTTGCCTGAAACTCTAGGAGAACAATTCTGTGTTTAAAAGACAGTGATGAAAGAGATTCTAATCTCATCAGTTGTATTTGTTTGTAAGTAGGAAAAGTACTATGGTTTATAAAACAAGAAAAATTAAATTATAAGATTAAGTAATAATTTAGTTAAATGTAAGTGTCACGAAAGATGACTGCAGAACACTTTTCAAAACTGCAAAACCAGCCAGGACATACCGGTATATCACAGAAACTCCTAATGTACAGTATATCCCTGCTGTATTGCGACCCCTCCATTAAGACCCCGTTGATTTGTGAGGAAAATTTCTCACAATTTGGTTTCAGGGATTTGCAATGATCCCCAGCCGACGCATGCGCAGTGCCTCTGTTTCACCAAGGGGTGGTTCTGGCGCTCCCTGACCCAGTTGTGTGTGTCTCTGTGCCCAGTCCCTACAGTGCCCGGGGACACTCCTTCCCCACTGCGGAGGCAGGGCGAGCACGTGCGGTGGCAGCAGCCAGGTGGCGGCTGCAGAAGTGGCTGAGATGGTGCAGGCAGCAGTGGGATATGCCCACCCCGCGGCCGTGCTGCGCTGGCAGCCCTGGTGGGTCGGCACGACGTGGGGCTGCGACGGCATGGGGCCGACCACCGGGGACGGGGAGTGGGGAGGTGCAGCGTGAGGTTTGTGCCTCCAACAGAGCAGTGTGAGCACACATGGTTGCAGCAGCCCAGCCCCGGCTGCAGATGTGGAAGCGGCAGTGTGGCCGAAGAGAAGTCCAGGGATTCTCGGTAGGGTCTCCCGAGGCAGAGAGCGTGCAGAAACGCTTCCCTTTCCTCCCCTGTGCTTCGAGAGCCCATGGGGAGGAGTCGAAAAGGCTCCCCAGTGCTCCTGATTGGCTGGGGGTGGAGCAATGGGCGTGGCCTGTATGCATATTAATGGCCTGTGCGTATTTGCGAATTTGGCATTTTGCGAGACCTCTCACATGACCCATTTCTCACAAATGAGAGGGTATAACTGTAGTTCAATAAATTGCTTCTGACTGAAGATCCTCAAACCTTGGAGGTACAAGCAGGGGCAGCAGTTTTTGTTGAGGTCTGTCAGATGAGTAGGAGTAGTCAAAACTGGTCTAGGAAAACGTATAACTGGTTCTATGAAACATGCAAAACTTACCATCAATTAATTACTGAAGGAGACATGCTAAAAAAATTAAGCAGGAGATTTAAAAATAAAACGATTGTTCTAAAAATGCACTTAAAAATTGTCCACTGCAGAACTGCGAAAACTGAACTTGAAAGTGGAGTCTGGTAAATTCAGGTGTAAGTCAGAACAGCTAAAGGAGTAGATAAATTAAACATTGCATTGGATTTTGCTATTTCTGAAATGAATTGAAGGCAAACTTGTTCTTCAGCTAGTTTATATGAAAAAATCCTGTAAACTTGTGATCGCCATGGAAGAGCTGATGTGTGGACAATTCATTTGCAGTCAGCAAGTTGTTCTGGTCTCCAGGGTAGTTATTGTAACAACATTGGCATCTCGTAGTATCTTTCCAGTATGAAAGAAAAAAGTAATTAAAAATAATGAATGACCACATAGTATTTGAAGACTCAGTACATTTTTGCTTTCAGAGTTCAGATTGATTTGAAACAGTATCAGAGTTTTCATCATTTGCTGGGCCTGCGTGGCAAAGAACAGATGATAAAAAGCTAAAAAAAAAAAATAAAGAAAAAGACCAGCAAAAGCAAACTAGCATTATGAAACATGAGCAATTAATTTAAAAAGCACAGAAACAGGAGAAAACTGATGCAAAAACGAGGGAGAACAGTCACCTGCAAGTTCATGCTGATTGTGTTTGAGGTTGTGTTGTGGATTTAATAGTGAAATAATGAGAGTAGGGACTTTCGGCTTAGGAAGCAGGACATACTTTTTGATTTAACAAAGATACAAGTTGGACCATGTAGGCCACACGCAAGATTTTTACTGTGGAAACCTGCCATGTAAGCAGCTCATGCATTGTTCACTGTCAGGAATGAAGAAATAAGTTTTGGAGAAATAGGTAGAGACAGAGATGTGCTTTCATCCGGTTCTTGGACATTAGGTATAATTCTGAAATAATAGCACCCTATTTTTTATGGCTATTATCATCCAAAATTAATACCTTTCTCTTAAAATAATTATTGTTTATTACAGTAAATAAATAATATGCTTAATGCTCTAGTACTTGCTTTTCACCTTAACTGTTAGAAGTAGATAGTGTTGGGTGAGTCCAAAGGATGGAGGGAAAAGTACATTAGCTATCAAAAAAGCTTTGGAGGCAATTCAGAGCAAGAGATATTTAGCTGGTACCAGTTGAGTATCTAGCGGACAAGCCCATCCACAGTATTTCTTTCTCCTATTCTGCACAGATTCTTGTGCAGAAATTTATGTCAGGTATCTGCAATTTTGGAGCTTTTCAGACAAAATAGGAGTTTAGCTGTGTACCTCTGTAGAACAGCACAAAATGGACTGGAATCAGCCTCTAACATTGATTATGATAGCATATGGAAATCATTAAAGCTATAGTGTGCCGCAATATTCATTTTGGCTAGGTATGAGCTAATGATCTATATTTATATCATGCACACTGCATGGATTTTCAGGGACCATGATCCTCCTTACAGGAATCAGATATTTGGACTGCTTGGATGCAGAAACTTTCCTTATTTGGAAGAAATAATCTCTTTCTGAGGAAAAATTTGTGATAATCTCTCATAAATTAAAAATGCACTATGGCTTATAACATGTGCCAAAGCTTTTAAAAAGGAGGAGCTGATAACATGCTAGAGGGGCAAGAAAAATTAGAGGCTAGAAATCAATACTGAAGAAGTTCAGAGTGTATTACTGTCCAATGCTGACCTGAATAAATGGAATGATGTAAGTCAAGAGTTAGATCCCATAGCAAATTCAACATTGTCCAGCCAATCCCCACTGAGTGCCTATGAAATATGGACAAATATGTATGTGTGTATATATATATATACACATACATATATACGCTGCCAAAAAGAAAGTTGAAAAAAATTGTAGTAGCTATGCATTCCCAGTTAGGATAAAACTATCAAGGTGTGTCCGAGACAGCCTATTATTATTAAAAGCAAATGCCATTTCTTGAAGGTATGTGAGAAATAATTGAAAGGAAATGTAGAAAGGAAGGAAAACTGTAAAGGGACTTGCAAGGCCATATGAGTATCTCCTGATATGGAAATAGTGTACGTGAGATTTTTCTAACAAAGTTTAGACATCTAACTCTACGTTAGTCCACTGAGGAAGAAGCCTAGTAGTAATCAAAGCAATCTCCTAATCAGTATAATCAGTAGAGTGAGTTAGCTTAGTCATACATAATCATTACATAGTCAGCCGTTTCAGACTCAAAAAGTACTTACTTGTGTCCACTGGCTGTCCAAGGTCTGAAGTTCAAATGTGAATATCTACATGGTATGTAGATCTGATGTCAGCTGAGGTGAATCCAGCCCAAGTCAATCTTGGTACCATTACCATTTGGATTCTTGGGAGTCATAAAGAATGCCATTATCAGGCAGGATACGGGCAGAGCTGAGATAGGTCCCCTTGAAATAAAGTCTAATTGGAGCATAAAAGCAGTGGTATGTTTTGAATAAATCTATAAAAGCAATTAAGTGCTTTTCTGGAATTATAGCTAAATAATGTGAACCATTATCCAAAATACATGACATATGCAAGGCTAGTTAGGAATCTAAGCTATGTGGATAAGCAGGTTTGACTGAAATCTGAATGGAAAAGCGGAAGAGCCAATGGTATTTGAGAAGATGTCTTTGAGAGTAAAAGATACAATGGGAAGCAGTGCACAAATGCAGACACACAAGTCACACACAGACATAAATAGGAATATATACAGCAAAATGTTGAGAAAGCACAGATTTTCTGGGTGGTGCATTTGGAATAAGTCCTAGAGGAAAACTATATCCTCTTTGGTTTGTTCAGGAAAACAGGATTTTCTAAACCTTTTTTTTATGAAACAAAACAAAGAAATACCAGATTTTCATAGTCATTCCATGTCTTCTTACTTCTCCTCACTTAGCCTATAAAAATTAATGAGTCATCTATTTTGGTTAAATTTTCAGTCAGAAGATGCTGTGAACTAATACAGCCTGAAGATGTTGTGTCTTTGAAAAACATGCAAAGTTTTGTTTGTGTATACATTGTTATGTACATAGCAGAAACATCTTGGGGGTAAGAAAATGCAAAGCCTAATTCTGTGAGAATCTTACTGCCCCTAAAATAAAGGTATGAGCTTGAAAATGAAAACTATCAGGAGCTGCCAGTGTATATCTTTGGGAGCACCACAAGTCAGTTGATGCTTTCTTGAGTTGTATGAATATCTCACAGTATCACTCATGGCAATAGGTTTCAAAAACTAATTACATAATTATTTTTTTTAATTACCCAGAGTATCAATAACATTGAGATGTATACAAGCTAAGTACTAGTTTTATATTAGCTCCACTTCTACTGTTTGGCTTCATGAAAAAGTCAAACTAGGTACATATTTGGTTCACTCTGGCGTAAAACCTGGCACTTGTTAAGTGATAGTGAACAAAAATTTTGACTCTTTTACTGAGTATACTACAAAGTGTGGAAAATAAGGAGGTTTTTTATTTTCACAAAATGTTAAGACCGTTGATGGAAATACAGTTGTTTTGGTGGCTTTTTAAATGCATTTTGTTGAAGAGCGTGACTGAGTTCTTGAAGTGCAAGGAAGGAAAATGGCATGGATGTCGTGTTAGAGTCATGTAGAAGGTTTTAAAATTCCTGTGAAAAAACACAGAGGAGAACCTTTTTTTTTTTTGATCTGGGAGAGTGTGTGTGTATATTTCAGGTGTTCTATAATCAAACACTGTATTACATTTTTTCAAAAACCCTTCAGTGTGAGTATTTAAATTTTGTCTAATGCTCTTTAAGAAGAGTATTTCTTATGTTCATTAGAGGTAGGGCAGTTTTGCTACCTTGCAAATGTATTATTGATCACTTCAAACAATATGCTTCTACCACTGGTACTGTAATTTCAATAACAGTACATCTCAGAAAAAATATGTAGCTGTCCTTGTTTTCATGTGATACTTGCAAGTTCTGCTTCATATTACATTTGCAAGGACAGAACTAATCAAATCATTTTGAAAGTGCAGAAGAGGATTACTGGAAATTTTTTAAATCTTGATGTGCAATTTAGTATACTGGGTTGATCTGGGTGCCATGTTGCATTAAGAAAAAACGTCTCAAACCATGCTCAGTATAACATCTAAGGAGAGAGGATCAGAGGTAGATACGTATCTTCTCAATGCCATGGTTTTTTCCTTAGTTTTGTTTACATATTTGTATTCTTGGTCTGGAAAATGAAAGCCAATTTAGAAACATAGCTTTAAAATGGGAAATTATTTACTTGTTTACATTGTCTTATGGCTGTTGCAGTAGGTCATGTTTTTATTTTATGTTTAGATTTTTTACTTAAATGTCTTTTAGTTTCTTTTTCATTGTCTGATGCTGCTCAGACAGTATTGCTTTGAAATGAATGGCAGTATTTAACTTAATAAAGGCACAGCTGGCACTGGGTAGATTCAGTGCCAATAATCTATGGATAGTTTTAAGGGATTTGTGACACTAAAGACATCCTGTACCTTATATAATTTAAACACTAGAAGAACTAAATAAGAGGGGACCTGTGCATGGTATCAGTTCTTGTGGGAAAATATGCTTCATTGACTTGCTGGCACTGTTTTGGAATGTGGCATTTAAAAGCACCTTTTTACAGTGGGAAAGAATTTGGTCAAGAATAAACTGTCTGACCTTGTTAAATGGACCAAAGTTGGTGCATGACCTAGTTACAGAAAACTTGTTTTTACCAGTCAAAAAAAATCAATTTATGAAAAAACTAGATTTTCTAGAGAAAAAATTATGTAGATGGAACAGGGCGGGGGGGTGGGACAGCGGGGGGGAAGGCGAGCCTCTTATTCCACTATGGACTTCTCTGTTTTGTGGGAAGTTGGCTATGAGCTTTAAACATGGTTTGAACTGAAATATCAGAGGACAGTAAAAGCAGACAGTGTCATACAATGTAGACAGATGAATTCAAATAATTTATGGCATAAGTGACTAATTTTCAACAGATATCAGGGCGATTTGTATTACTATCAATATCTGAAAGTGTAAAAATCATGACTTAGTAGTAAAATTGTATTTATATTTTGACCTAAGTCTTAAACACAAAGCTTCATATCTCCAGACATAGTCTTTTGACTAGCAAGGACCCTGTGATACAAATGAAGAAGAATAAATGGGGAGCAAAAAAAAATCACACCACTTTAGTTTTAGCTACAAATTTTGCTGATGGTGAACTGACATGATACTATTGAGTTTCCATGCTATGAAATCCTAGCTTTGATGCAGCTGATGGAAAACATCCCTTTAACTTCACTATGGCCAGGATCTCATTTTTCTGTTTTTTATTTGAAAAATACAAAGTTTGTTTGAGCAAGTATTCAAGCTGCTTTGGAGAAATAGAGTGTACAGAAAACAGCAATGGCCTTCGAATGTGAGTGGCTATACAGTTCACAGGCTATGGCTAGAAAATTTTCACAGTTACTTTGTAGAGTACAACCTCTTTTTTTCCTCCTAGTGTTAACACAACAGTGTCAAATCAATTTAATAAAATTCTCAAGGACTTTTGAGTGATCCATTTTTTAATGCAAGAGACAATGAAAAAATCGTACAGCGGTTCAAGAATGTGAAATAGCAGTCAAAGACATTGCTGAATAATACTTTAGAGTGCGTAATTTAAAAACTGTAGTAGTTAGTTGAGATCAACTAATGCAACAATAATTGCTGCAGAAAAATGAATCCATAACTTCAGTTATCAGCAAAACTACCAAAATAGTAACATTTCCATGTTACAAAACAGAATTTGGTGTAGGCAGTAATAGATGGAACTCTTAAAAAGCAGCATTAGATGAAACAAGTGAATTTATGAGAAAAAAAATGTTTGTATCACTAAATTCAGATTAAAAGTTAGAAAGTGTATACATTAAGTTTTAACAAGTTTGAACAAAGAATTTTTATTAAACCAGAAAAGAAGAAAGCCTCTTTCAATGTAAATATTGTTTTCAGGTTTTATAGTTAATGTAAACATTTTCTGAAGTTAGCCTGAGTTTCCTGAATTCTCTTACTCTACTTTGTGTTTACAACATCAGCTATATATGTACCCTGCTGAGATTTTTTGAGGCCCGCAAGGGGTTAGAGCTCCCACCCTGCTGTGTGGAGTCTCTGTGCATTTTCTGTGCATAGTCAGATGTGTCAGATCGACTTCTGCACTGCTCAGTATCAAACCATAACATTCTGAAAATGGAGGTCATACACTGCGAAATATATGCATAGATTTATCCTGTTGTGTAGTCTTGGACCTTATCACTAACTCACAGAAAAGCAAGGACAAAAACTACAGCTGTTCTTAGAATTTACCAGCAATGATGACTTTTTCNGCAAGTTCTGCTTCATATTACATTTGCAAGGACAGAACTAATCAAATCATTTTGAAAGTGCAGAAGAGGATTACTGGAAATTTTTTAAATCTTGATGTGCAATTTAGTATACTGGGTTGATCTGGGTGCCATGTTGCATTAAGAAAAAACGTCTCAAACCATGCTCAGTATAACATCTAAGGAGAGAGGATCAGAGGTAGATACGTATCTTCTCAATGCCATGGTTTTTTCCTTAGTTTTGTTTACATATTTGTATTCTTGGTCTGGAAAATGAAAGCCAATTTAGAAACATAGCTTTAAAATGGGAAATTATTTACTTGTTTACATTGTCTTATGGCTGTTGCAGTAGGTCATGTTTTTATTTTATGTTTAGATTTTTTACTTAAATGTCTTTTAGTTTCTTTTTCATTGTCTGATGCTGCTCAGACAGTATTGCTTTGAAATGAATGGCAGTATTTAACTTAATAAAGGCACAGCTGGCACTGGGTAGATTCAGTGCCAATAATCTATGGATAGTTTTAAGGGATTTGTGACACTAAAGACATCCTGTACCTTATATAATTTAAACACTAGAAGAACTAAATAAGAGGGGACCTGTGCATGGTATCAGTTCTTGTGGGAAAATATGCTTCATTGACTTGCTGGCACTGTTTTGGAATGTGGCATTTAAAAGCACCTTTTTACAGTGGGAAAGAATTTGGTCAAGAATAAACTGTCTGACCTTGTTAAATGGACCAAAGTTGGTGCATGACCTAGTTACAGAAAACTTGTTTTTACCAGTCAAAAAAAATCAATTTATGAAAAAACTAGATTTTCTAGAGAAAAAATTATGTAGATGGAACAGGGCGGGNGTTTGTTTGAGCAAGTATTCAAGCTGCTTTGGAGAAATAGAGTGTACAGAAAACAGCAATGGCCTTCGAATGTGAGTGGCTATACAGTTCACAGGCTATGGCTAGAAAATTTTCAGTTACTTTGTAGAGTACAACCTCTTTTTTTCCTCCTAGTGTTAACACAACAGTGTCAAATCAATTTAATAAAATTCTCAAGGACTTTTGAGTGATCCATTTTTTAATGCAAGAGACAATGAAAAAATCGTACAGCGGTTCAAGAATGTGAAATAGCAGTCAAAGACATTGCTGAATAATACTTTAGAGTGCGTAATTTAAAAACTGTAGTAGTTAGTTGAGATCAACTAATGCAACAATAATTGCTGCAGAAAAATGAATCCATAACTTCAGTTATCAGCAAAACTACCAAAATAGTAACATTTCCATGTTACAAAACAGAATTTGGTGTAGGCAGTAATAGATGGAACTCTTAAAAAGCAGCATTAGATGAAACAAGTGAATTTATGAGAAAAAAAATGTTTGTATCACTAAATTCAGATTAAAAGTTAGAAAGTGTATACATTAAGTTTTAACAAGTTTGAACAAAGAATTTTTATTAAACCAGAAAAGAAGAAAGCCTCTTTCAATGTAAATATTGTTTTCAGGTTTTATAGTTAATGTAAACATTTTCTGAAGTTAGCCTGAGTTTCCTGAATTCTCTTACTCTACTTTGTGTTTACAACATCAGCTATATATGTACCCTGCTGAGATTTTTTGAGGCCCGCAAGGGGTTAGAGCTCCCACCCTGCTGTGTGGAGTCTCTGTGCATTTTCTGTGCATAGTCAGATGTGTCAGATCGACTTCTGCACTGCTCAGTATCAAACCATAACATTCTGAAAATGGAGGTCATACACTGCGAAATATATGCATAGATTTATCCTGTTGTGTAGTCTTGGACCTTATCACTAACTCACAGAAAAGCAAGGACAAAAACTACAGCTGTTCTTAGAATTTACCAGCAATGATGACTTTTTCCCCCCAACTTTGATTTTTTTTTTTTTTACTTCATGTGTATGTGGTCTTGTTTCCCTTCTATTCTCAGTGATATTTGTCATCCAGATCTGATAGGTCCAGCCCTTGCCTTTTTAAGGAAGTATTGTTCTTCAGAATAGATTCACCAGGAAGGGAATAAGGAGCTATTATTTACCCTTCTCTACATCATTAGTATAGTGTAGGGTACAAAGACCAGGTTGTCTGAGAGGGGAACTGCTATGCTTATGCAGAACTTACTTTTTCTGGAATTGATGCACTGCAGGTGAAATCTGACCCTCACACTATGAGCAAGTAAAAAATGCATAAATCCTTCCAAAACTCTTAGGTTCATACTGAATTGAGGGAGGTATTAGACTGACTAGAAATAAAAATGTTCATGAGAAGTGGATGCCAATTCTTCTTTATATTGAGTAATTTGTATCACTCCATGTATTGTGTCATCCTGCTCAGTACTCCGGTAATAATATTTTCTTACTTTGTGAGGAATGAGACAGGCTACAGGCCTCGCGAAACATTAAACTCGCAAAGAAGTGCAGGTCGTTAATATGCACGCAGGCCACGCCCATTGCTCCACCCCCAGGCGCTCCACAGCACTGCGGGAACTTTTCTCCTTCTCCCCTTGGGCTCTCTGAGCATGGGGGACCAAAGGGAACCATTTCTGAGCCCCCTCTGAAGAGCCCCCCTCCCAAGCCCGAGAATCTGCAGGGCTGCCGCGACCAAACACCACGCCTCNTAGATGGTGAGTTGGACTAGATGATCCTTGTGGGTCCCTTGCAACTCATAATATTCTGTGATTCTGTAAAACCTTCAGCAGAAGTGATACCTTTGAGACTCTCATCATCATCGCAGACACCTCTCATCATCACAGAACAGAACATCCTTGTGTTAAGAGCTGTACAAATTTGAATCAAGATCTAATTTTATTTCATAGCCTTTTTTGAAGACATTTTAACATTATATATTTACAGCCAAGCATTAAATTTTTCCATTATGATAAATATCTTGTTTATTAGACTAATTCTTCCAATTTGTCAACATAATTTTCATCAAGGATTTTAACATTATCTTCTATTTTTCAGAGCAAAGAAGATTTCCTTATGTGTGTGTATTACTCTCCTTTGATATTTTTAAGCATCTGGGTGTAGTTACAGATATTGCTCTTCATTCTCAGGGGTTTAGCCTCTGAGGAATGTAATTAAAATTTATGTAAATTTAATTACTGAGTTTTTACATTAGTATTCATGGTTATATGGTCAGGAAATTAAAATGGGCAAGAATTTTGACATTGTAGGAGGAGCTTGACCTACGTTATGTCTTTAATGACTTGTCATCAGTATACTGCAGTATTTTTTTCAAATTGTAGCATTCTGACTATAATATAGTCTATCCCGTCTCTTTATTTGCATTCTACTTAGCACAGTTCCTAAGGTCTTTCCCACAAAAATTGTATATTTGGTGGCACACCCCTAGCAGTCGGTAGAGTACATGGAGCGAGTTAGGAGAAAGGAGAGCAAAAAGAAAGTAAAGAAGAATAAAAAGACAAGTATAGTCATTTCATTGTCAGGGAAAATTAGGCCATACTAAATACAATGACAGAGACTTTTTGTTGCATTTTACTTGGTTGGGTTTTTTTAATTTCTTGTTGCTTTGGGCCAAGGAGTGTTTCAATTCACTTTTATTTCCAGTTGCTCTTTTGCTTTCTGGACAGAAGATGCTACTTTTTTATAGGAAAGGAGTTTAATTTGCCACATAGCTGGAATTCTTTCATAGTGAATATGCGAAATATTATACTCCAAATTTGTCATTAATATGATAAATGTCATCTTTTTGTTATATTCCCTGCTAAATGTACTTCACAGGCAGAATCTTTCCAACTCTGTTAAGTGCTAGGTTTTAACTAAGTGATATTCACTTTAACTAAGTGAAAGATACTCCACTTTTTAAGTCTTGCCCTCATCTAAACTATCCTGACTTGTTACATTACCTTTGTGCTTAAGTGACCACAATAGAAAATCACTTGTGCTACTTTCCATTCCTGTGATGGGTTGGTGTGTGAACTAATCAAACCCACTAACATCTATGTTGATTGCTTGCAGACTTAATATGGCACCATACCTATTTAATAAAAGAAAAATGAGTGAAGTTGAAAAATCCACTTTAGTACAGTGGTAAGTGTCCCCACCTGGCATGTGGGAGACCCGGGTTCGATTCCCGCCAGGGACACAGTGTTAAGAGTTGGACTCGATGATCCTTGTGGGTCCCTTCCAACTCAGAATATTCTGTGTGTGATTCTGTGTGTGAAGTTCAGTAACAGTTCTTCAGTTGCCATAGAAACCATTGCATCTTACATAGGATACTTGACTGTGTTTGGGCCTCCATCCTTTGATATGCCAAGTGACTGTGAGTCCTTAATGTTCTCATCACCTATTGAAACTGCAATCAAAATCAGGCAATAAGAACTTAAATGCTGCCTTGAAGACAGACAGATTTCTACCTTAGCTTCATTTACTTGAATTGCAGTGTACTGCAGTTGGATTCCTTTGAATGGGCTGCAGCAATGAAGAAGTAAAATACCCACATGGAAATCAAGGGCCCAGTTTGGTGCCCTGAAGTTAACGTATATAGTGAAATTTTACAGCATCAGATGCTTTCTCTCACAATCCAATGCACTTTCTGAGTTGTAGGGAGCAAACTTTTGCGTTACAATAGCCAACTCAACATAGATCTAGCCTAAGAGAAAAAAATGCTGCCATTTTCCAGGAAAGCAGAGTTGACAAAGTGCTGCCTATACACCTAAGCCTGCACAGCCAAAATCCCAGCTGACACAGTATTTTGAGTCATATGCTGACCTTACTGTGAAAGGGAACTGCAATTAGATGTCTATTGTGTTTTCAAATACAGAAGAATGGCTTTGTGTTCAATGGATTACCCCACTGATTAAGACAAGGAAGCAGATGCTGCAAGGGCATACAGAGGGAAGAATTTAATTTCTCATGTTTTATTATAATTCAGAATCTGTTCCATGTACCAGAGCAATTAATACATAAAGTAAAAGCCTGTTAAGACCATGATAATTTCCCAATAGACAGAGGTACTGGTACCTATGTATAATGAAACTTTCAGCACCTTCCACATCCCAGAAAGCAGATAGAAAGGATGGGGGAGGGAGAGGAATCATGAAGGGAAGTCTTTATTTTCTTCTTTTCATGTGTAGGTTTATAATTAAAGGGGAAAGTAAATTAATTACATGAATATTAAAAGGTTACTCTTCTATTCTAACATTTGGTCACAAGTTGTCTAATGAAAAGGAATGCAGGCTGGAGGGCTGCCATGCCTTTGCTTCTTTCTGCAGAGGGCCACAGGCTGAAGCAGTGATTGTGCGTGACAGATTCTGGGAACAATGAGCCTGCGCACAGATCATCCAGATGGAGCATGCTTTTCTAAATTACACCAACAACAGGGTGGCCCACAGGCAAACAAAATAGTTAAACAATACATAATAAAGTTTTTATTTGGTATTTCCTGTGAGCCTCTGCCAGTTGCCAGGGAGTGTACTGTATTTTTCTTTTGCTGTATTAATTGTTGACCACAACTGGCAAAGACCCAAACTAACAGGGACAGATAAGGGGGGGAAAATGGCATCTGGACACTAAAGCCTCAAGTGTACTGGGAAAAAAAAGCACAAAAAATTACAGCATATATCTGGAATTTTCCAACTAACGATGTGCGGATGTGGTAGCGCTAGGGAAAAAGAGCCAAACTGAGCCTGCTTTGTTCACTAAGAGAGGCCCCCCTGTAACATTCCTTTTAGCTGTGCATATTTTGGCTTCAGTTGTGCAGTTTTAACTATATACTGTGTATGGAGCAGTTCAGTTGTTGCTGCATGAATCTAATTACTTTATTAGAAGTAAAATTATATCAATGCTTATGCATTTTTGTTGGTGTGAGGTGTTTGAACAGAAGGTGGGTTTTAAATGTTGTATATTATAGGTGTTAAGTTTTCAGAGGGAAGAGTGAGAAAATTTCATTGAGTACCCATCACAGCAACAGCTGCAAAGAGGAGACCCTCAGTAGCAGTGAATGCTGCCTTTTTTGACTCATCAGAGTTATCTGATTTTGGGAAAAGTCCACAATATAACATGAACACTTGAATAGAAACAGAGTGCCTGCATAAACCTGCTAGTTTGATACTGTGTTTCTATTTTCTTTGTCTTACTAAACAGTTACGGTGTTGGTGTCTTTTTAAGGAAGTTTTATACTCCTGATTTACTATATGCAATGTAGTACGTCGTCTTGCTACTACAAGTACACAGCCGAGAAGAGAAGAACAGGTTAGAGATATTAGGCCACCTCTCCAAAGAAGATGAAAATTGGTGTGGAGGCTGACAGTATGTATATGGAGGAGAACCAATTGTACTAAGCAGTGACAAGGTTTGCAGCTACAACAGGTTCCATTCATAAGAAATAAATTGTTATTAGGAGCTTAAGTTGTCTTATGTTTATACAGCATTTTTGAATGTACCTGGACCATCTTCCAGTGCCCAGTGACTCTTGTTGTAACAGGCTGCTTTTCATTTCCCGACTCGCATGCTTTTTCTGGTGTTAAGTACTTTGTATTTTAATTTGTTTTGGTTTTAGAACAGATTTTGTTGTGGTTGACTTTAGCTGCACAATATGGAACTAAACTATTCCATTGTCCCTTTGTATCCCTTTGAAAAGAAAAAATATTTTAAAATATGGAATATTTTCAATTAGCATCGTATTTGTATACATGCTGTGTATCAGCAGGGCTAAATCTATGGATCAGTCAAATAGATTTCTTCAATCTGAGCTAGCAGAATATCTGCGTCCTGTACATGTAGTGGATGGCTGTCATAAGCAGCTGATTAAACTAGATGAAAGGAGGATACTTTGACAGTGGATTCCTGAGATTTCCGTTCATCTTCCAATGAAAACATGCAATTTCTTTTTCTCAAACCTGTATCTTCCTCTCCTCCAGTCCTCTCTCCTCTCTGTACTAAGTCTAGCTCCCACACCAAATCATCTTTGAAGTCTGTCCTCCCACTGAGCTCCAGACATGCCTCTCACCATCAGCACAATCTCCAGTGTTTATAGCTTCAGGCCTTGCATAACAACAGTTCCTGTCTCCGTAAAAGTTTTGTCTGATCCCAGTCTCACATGCCCTACTGCTCATTTTTGCCGCTTCTTCCCTCCGTGGCTCATCTTCTTTCTTAGTTAGTGCCAATTACCTCAACTCTCCGCATACTCCCCAGAATATTCATTCTTCAACCCAACAACGGGATGTCTTAATTTCTTCTCTTATTTCTTCTTCCCCCCAGTATATCCAGCTATTTTCATCTCTATGACTGAGTGCAATAGATTCCTCTTCAAACATGGGGTAAACATTTATAGAGTAATAGTACAGGCTTTCTGTACTCAGCCGAAAGCTTGAGGTGCCATATGGTCCCATTGGACCCACTGGAGCATGCCCGTTGAAAACAAAACCTGCCAGAGGTGCAATAATTATACACTAGTATAACTCCTTACTGATCATGTGCTGGTTTTGAGATTTATAACATTGCTAAATTTGGAGCCAAGTTGTAAAAGGACAGCAAGAGATGCATCCTTGATATAGAGGCCAAGTTTCATAGCCTTTGTTCCAAAATATGATGGCACCAGCATTCCTCAAAAAGATTGTCACTAGAATTTAAGATTGGCAAACCATGTAGTTTTCCCTAGCCTCACTGATGGAAACCACTGAACAGCTTCAACTGAAATATTCCAGTAAAGCTAAGTATATTCTAGAGAGATCCAGCATGGAAAATGGTACTGTAGTCAGTGAAATTCTGGCGAATTTGAAAACTGCTGAAAATAAGGTTTATGCAGATAACTTCAGTAATAGGTCATGCTAGAAGCTTGAAGCTATTATATATGTTCTGCTTCTGATGGTTGTCCCCCTACCAGAAGGAATCTGCATAGCATATTCCTGTTTCCTTCTGTAAAAGCCAAGGTGCAGAATCACTGGTTTTCTACTGATGCGTGTGCTGTCTCCTGTGGGTGGATCTGTTCTTCATACCCTCATAACCAACTGTTGTGGATCTTACCAGGTGTGGAAACAGATTCTTACTCACTTTAAAGACCCTCCATACATTTCCAGTCCCTAATGGCATCTGTAAATGTAATTTATTCACAGTTAGGGATGTCAGGTGGGAGCAAGCTTTCAAAGTGGTGTAAAAGCATTAGATGAAAAAAAGGGTCATATCTGTGGCAGATATGAGTACATCCAGCTACTGATTACTGGTAGGCGTGAGACTCCAGTCAAGTCCCATAACTCAGCAAAATTCAAGAGTAGATCTGTGCTCGGCAACATAAGTGTACTGATACCAAAATTCCATTCCAAATTACAAATTCATCTTTTGTTGTCATGAAAATCAAAAATCATATGTTTGCATGTAGTGAGCTACTACTTAGCGCAAAATATATAAAACTTCACTGTAAGTCAGATTGATTAGTCTTGGCTTCATTTCTTGTAAGTACACTAGTTCCTTTTCCAGTCAAGAACAATGAAAGTCTTTTAAACTTTGAAAAATAAGCTGATTTATAGATCATTTATTATGTGATAATAAGTGATAAGTATGCAATCTATTTTGTACTTGCCTGAGATATAATTGATTCAAATTATGTTATTGCTTCATGTGTACGATACAACAAATAGATAGCGTTCTTGTGTACAGCATTTCCCCATCCACTGTTGTTCATCCCAGGCTGTAGACACCGGAATGGCAGGATGGTAAAGGGAGGTCATCCCCAGTACTCTACATTACTTTTCAGCCTGAAGATTACACCCCAGACTTGTTCTGAGAAATACTGTGTGTCTCCATATAAATGATCTCAAGGCAAGTTGCCAGAATAATACTTCAATTATTCAGAAGAAGCACTAGAGGCCTCTTTTATTGATGATGATAACACCTTTTCTGTAACTGAGAAGATTCATGGCAGTTTACTTCTGTTTCCCTTCTCCTGGATTGTGCCCCATGGGTTATACAGTTATACCCCCTCATTTGCGAGGAACGGGTCATGCCAGGGCTCTCACAGAACATCAAATTCACAAACACGCGCAGGTCATTAATATACATGCAGGCCACGTCTGTTGCTCCACCCCCCGCCACTCCGGAGCACGGTGGACACTTTTCCACTCCTCCACACAGGCTCTCTCAGCACAGGGGAGCAAAGGAAGTGTTTCCAAGCTCTCTCTAACTCAGGAGACCTGCACAAGAATTGCAGCCCAAACCCCGCGCTGCTGCTCCCCCCCACCCCAGCCCCAGTGCTCATGCCCGCAGCGTTGCGGCCCTGTACGTCACAAGTAAGCTGCAGCTGAGGCAGTGGAGCGAGCATGTCCTGCTGGCCACCGCCGCCAGCTCCACTTTCCTGGGGCACTTCCCTTCCCCGCCTGTAGCTGTGGAAACAGTAATGCGCGCCTTGCGGGGCGGGGGTGGGTCAGTCCCCAGCTGCGCTTAGAGTAAAAGGGGCCAGTCCCGCCCCACAGGTAGCGTGGGCACCGCCCCTCAACGGAGCAGAGGCACTGCGCATGCGTCGGCTGAGGAACGTCGCAAATGGCTGAAGCAAAATTGCAAGAAATCTTCCTTGCAAATGCATGGGGTTGTAATGGAGGGGTCACAGTGCATTAGGGATTTACTGTATTAAATTGTTTCTACTTCTTTCAACAACTTTCATTTTCAGATTTTCATGAAGTAGCACAAAACAAAATTAAGTTTATCTGGTGTTTAAAGATGTTTTGTAAACAAAAAAAGCTTAAGAAGGGGTCATTTAGACTCATGTTTTGTAAAAGCTTCCTATTACAAAAACTAATTGGCTCTAAATTCATCGTGAGTGTATCCTTCTAAAAACAGTAATACTGTTAGTTCTTGAAAATACTTAGTTTCTGATCCCAGGATCATTAATGATCTTAAACAGCAGTAAATAGCCTCGTATTAACAAAAAAGAGAAATATTCTAAACTAAACATGTTCTTTGTTTGCTATCATAAAAAATTCCCTTTCCTTGCAGGCTGCCATTTTCCTAGAAAAAAAACAGATAATATTTATTAGCTGGAGTTCTATACTCTTTAGAAAAGATTGAGTGTTTCTGGTTTTTTGTTTCTAAAACTACTTTTTAAAATACTAAGAATTAAAAACAAGGACAGATCTAAATATCAATGATTTCACTGTCTGCAGATGTCTAACCACCCAGAGCTTCCACTGAAATTACTAAGAATTACGTGCATATTTAGACTTAGATTGGAGCTTTTTTGTGAGATGCCCAGTTGACTTTTTTAACACAGCCTAATAACATTAGCCTTGTCATGCATAACATTCTTTGTCTCAGAAGAACAGATGAGTTCTTACTGGCTTGTTCTGTATCTTCTTTACCTTTTAAGTTTAGAACCTTAGACCATGCAGCAGCTTTAGGGACTGTTGATCTGTGCCAGTCTCAGAGCTGTTGACACTTGGGCTTGGTTTCTCTGCAGAAGCTCTGGCTTCTAGTAGTGCTTCTGACTTCTTTCCTCCTCAGCATCCATGGAGCCACACACAGAAGGATTTCCTGACTATGTGAGGATGTTATTTACAGGACTTCCTCTGAAAGTTCAAGGAAGGGGTAGATGTTGTTGCCCTTGTGTGACTGTTAATGCTGTGAATGTTTTCTAGAGGTGGCAAACACTCTTGTTCCCTTTCAGGGAATATTTAGAAAAATTTTTGCATGGAGTAATTGCTTCTGAGAACAGATCTTTGAGGGGAAAAGGCTTGGACAAGTGTCGTTATGATGGGAAAACATCATATTGCTATGTCAAGTGATAGTAAGGTTAATGTTTTCTTGAGAGCTCTTGATTCCGTCTTTGAGAACATTAAAGAATCTACACTAGTGTTTGAATATTAGTTCCCATTTTATTTACCCTCCCTCTTCAAAGATGGATTATGTATTAAAATAAGCATTTTAGAAGGCATTTTTTGTAAGTCCATTTTTATCTTTTTTATAAGGTCTCTTCCTGAATAGCTAGCAGCCATGAGTGATTTATGGAGCAGCAAAAGGGATGTGACATAAGAAGAGGTCTCTTAAATACTGTGTTTTACTTTCTCAGGCAGGAGAGGGTCAAAACCTTTTCAAGCAATACATCTCCATTCCACACAGGGCACTCCATTGTAGTGTATCTTCATTGCACCAATGGCAGTTCAGTGTCTTCAATTTTAAATATCATTCCTCTTCCAAGGACACCCCAGCAGAAAGTATTGCCACTACCAGGAAACAACATTGCTACTGACTTGACAGAGAGAACTAATCGTATCTCTGTAAATTGGATGTTTCCTTCTATGCTGGAGACTCAGTAGGCTCAGTGTTTAACAACCACTGTGCCTATAAACTGTGCCATTTGCTGAAACTGAGAACATTCACTTTGTATCATGCACAACACAGCTAAACCCATTGGACTACGTATTAAAATTACATCAGTGCCACAGCTCCAACAGCAGATGCAGAGTACAACTATTAGTCCACACTCTCTTAACCACTGCTAATATTGGGGTCTGTGGAACGGATGCTTGGAAGTGGATTTGGACTCTCAGAGAGTGTTTCCTCTGTAAGGCCTCTCTACACACAGTGTGCAAGGAGTTAACAAGAGAGCTACTTTGAAAATAGAGGCAGAAGGTCATTGTCGGCAACAGCAAAGACTCCTACAGTCTGCCATGGAGAGCTTTTCATCCATCATTTCCCACCCAGGGGATTGTAAACATTGGCTTGCAGCCATGGAGTCCTACAGAACTTCTCTTTACTTTCAGCATATACATTTATATGTCTTAATGGAAACTGAAGCACGGCAAGTTATTCCTCCATGTCCAGAATGAGAGAGAGAGAGCTTCTGTTCAAGTTGAAGAGATCGGAAAGGAGCCATTACTCACACTGGAATTTGAAAACATAGAGATACACTTGTTTAGTGGTGCTTCACATGTAACATAGCTGCTGTTCTCAGGCAAACTTTCTCAACTCGCAGGAATGTGTAGAATGCTGTCAGTTAATCAGAATCCAGAAGAGGTCTTTTATCTGCTATTTGTTAGTAACTAGCAATATTGTTCTTATCTCATTGTCCTTTTGCCTGATGCAGTGCCCTCAGACTCGAAAACTTGTAACATGAAAGCACTCATTACCTTGAACATTCCTGTTTGTATTGTCTTAAGCTATTATCTGTTTAGCTTAAATAAGATGCTTTGTATCAATTTTGAGAGAGTCATCTGTAGAAGTCTGTTCTACAATATTATTTTCACAAAGAAAATGTTTCATATTTGTGTAATTCTATAGCCACTCTGGAGTAGAGTCTTCAGTGATCTAGACTAATTCAGATCTTTTTCATCCAGCTAATACATTATCTGCAACTTACTTCCTTTGGAATGTGGCTTCTTGAAAATAACATGAATTAATCACTGAAGCTTTGAAGTTAAAATTGGGAAATAAAGCATAGTAAGGTCTAATATTGGATTAACTGTAATGTTCTGATTTTCTGCTAAATCTTCAGATAGTGAATATCAAACTAGGAAATCTTGTAACATTTGTTAAGTGGAGGAAATTTTGTTTTGGATTCTTTCATAAAATTGAGCTTCAGTTTGTGCTGTGAATCTCCCAAGTTTTGGCTAGTGAGTATATCAAGTAGCAAGGGAGGAGATGTTGCTTCTTTCTCCACAGAATAAAACAGTGTTGTCTTTTAGAATTTGTATGAGTCCTATCCATTAGAGTCAGAGAGATGGAATACAACCTATTTAGATACAAAGTAGAACGCAGCCTGGTTTGTGTAATTAATGCCTGCTTTTATTTTTATCCAGTGATGGTCTAATGTAAAATGCATACACATTCCAAAGCAGTATCCAGAAACTCAGCTCCTTGTCCCTTCCAGCTGATTGTTCTTAAGCACTCAACTGCTTTCAGACACAATCTTGCCTTGTGACTCATATACTCCTGGCGGAATAATGACTTGGCTTCAACAAAGGCAAGGAAAGAGCTGTCACCCAAAACACCCCTAGCCTAGTGGTCAAAGAATTTGCTTGGATGTAGGAGGTGCAAATTAAATCTCCTTAGGCTGAGTTTACACTTTGAGATTAGCCAATAATATCTGCACAAGATGCTAATGTGGATGCAAATACACTACTTCTACCACCACTCTTAGTTACAGGCTTCACCAAGCAGGACTCCATATGGACTTCTGTTGAGAACATCTGTATATCTAGAGTATCTGTCTGCACAAAAATGCATCTCACACAGTAGTGCTTCAGCTGAAACAGAGGCTTGGTTCTGCAGCACAGGCCTTTTGGATGTGTGTGACGGTCTACACTTAAGATCCGCAGACACTTTCAGACTAAGAAGAATTTGATGACTAAAAATGCCTACAAAGTTCACAAAGTGAGTGGATTGTGCTCTAGATTTTATTGATTTTAAGCTAACAAAGCTACTTTAATGTGAGATTCAGACAGCCTTAATGACCCTGCTTGATCTTTTTATCCTTTCCATCCTTGCTTTTGTATGGAAATTACATGTCTACAGCAGGTCCTTGTCCTGATGATGTTTACTTCAAGACTCAACTAATTTATAATCATCTGTGATATGTTTAAGTACACATAATGCATACACCTATCCATATATTACATCTGTACATAGAAAGTTCTACTTTATTTTTTGGAGATTTATGTATTTCCAAACCTCTTTTCTCATTTATTTTTGGAAAGATGTTTCATGAGGGCTTTTTTCCCAAAAGTAATTTCAAGGAGTCCTTGAAAGGCATTTCATAGGAGTTTAAACTCTGTGGTATCATTTGCAGTTTTACTTACTTCAGTTTAAAGCCATACATTTATGTAAGCCCATAGTAAAATCTACTGCCTTCAATTTCAAATGTAGAACAGATTCTCAGTGTTTAGAGTTGCCTGAATTCTTTATGCCATAGGAGAAGGAAGGTCCAGCTTTTTGTTGATCGTTGTGATGATCATCTATCTGACTGAAGTCTGCAGCTTATGAAGCAGTGAGGGCAGGTACATCCCAAGTGGAGCTTCTGCTGCAGAGAAACTGCCTTATTTGCAACCCTGTGTTCCCTTTGGCTTTTGCTGTAATAGAGGAGTTTAAACTGTAAGCTGTTGGTTCACATGAGCATCACTGACAGATGTTGCTCTATCAGCTGTTTTATATACTATACCAGGCTATCAGTGAAATTGGTATGTTGCTCCTAGGGCTCTACTCAAGACTTTGTAAGGTCTGTATCATTAGGATCACAAGTTTCCTCCTACTACAAGGTGATCATGGTCACAGTCTGCCTTGGCAAAGGAGAGCAATGATAACACTGTATCAGATGTTGTGGGGCTCCCACCATACCATACCAAGCTGCTGAAGAAAGGTTGCAGGTCCTAGTGGCAGTAGATGAGTAGATGGATGCTTCCCCTAGGACTTCATGAGACATAGAGGCAAAGAAAGCTCTAAGTTAGAACAGGAATTTTTAAGAACTGTAGCTGAACTATAGTAGCAATATGAAACTTCTCGTGTGTTCATATCAGTTTTATACACTATCTTAATTTTAGATGTGCTGGAGACTGTTGTCATCCAGATCAAAGTTTCAGTATAAAAGATATTTTGAGAAATATTATCAGATTAATCAACACTGAGCCTATTTTACCTTCATTACTGATCTGGGTAAAGATCTGTCAATCTCTTACTCAGTAGCCAATCCACTCATCCACACACATCCGCTGCTTACCCTGCCATATGCAGACAGGGTACATCTCTTATTTACATGCCCTGATGACTGTATCCATACTTTCCTGTTCAGCTCTTGCCATTAACTGAAGGTACATTAGTTCCTAAGCTTCATTCCCAAACTGAACGAAAACAGTATCTTGTACAAGTTGTTTGCACCAAGTTTCTGCTTTTTAGGGTCCCAAGCTGAAACCTGGGCTTATTTGTAGTTGTCTATAAGAATTCAAGATCCTAACAAATTCTGTGTTAAACTCTGATGTAGTGGTTGCATTTACCTCAAGTTGGTACTGAGTATTTCTTTTTAAGAGTGATTCATTTGTTTAGGTCAATTTATGGCTCTATTTCATTAATTTTTTTTTTAATTTCACCTTCTCTGTCATCTCGGAGCAGCTGTTGAGTCCACTGCCTCTCACCTAGAGAACTGGCAGTATTTAATCCATTCTTTGAGATTTATTTGTGCATCTCCTTTTGTTGAAAATTGTTTGATATAGGAGAAGGCTCAAGTTCCATGGGAGAGAGATCTGTGGTGGCCTTGATGGTTTTCCTTCATTTAGACTTTTTGTGTTCATAACTGAAGTCCAACACAGCGCCTCAGGAAGTGGAGATATTTTTTTCTATTGACCAGACTCTGGTTTTCTAGTAGCAGTGGAAAGCTGGTCTTCATTATCAGGTCAAACCATAAATTATAAGGCTCAGATTCTCTAGTCTGATGAACTCAGGAAAACACCAGGCAGTCACAAGGGCAGCTTTGAGGGATCTTAGCATGGAGCCAACCATGGTTTGGTCCTTGGCGCAAGTTATGGCTACGTGTTCTCCTGCTCCCAGGGATAGTCCATAAATTATGTGAGAGACTGTAGGAGAGATGGATGCTACCCAGTGGGAATATGTAGGGTGCTAGATGAGTTGGTTTTGTGGTTACCTAAAAACATAGAGTAGAGCAAAGCAACTGTAACAAAACCTAAGATCTGATACTAGAAATTAGGACTGTTCCCTCAGCTAGCTAATGCCAACAGGGGACTGAGCAAGTGGAAGTGTGCTGCATTGCTGTAGCCAGACCCAGAATAAGATGTGTATTCCAAGACACAGTCTCAGGCTGCCGCCTTTTTAATGCTTCAGTTTCTTTTGATATTGTGGAAAGAAATGTCTTCTTTTTCAAACAATAGGTGTTTGACTTGATCAGCCTAAGAAGGCAGTGGTGTTTATTTCTTTCTGCCTTTGTAGGTTTTTATGATCTGAGATAGATTATTGGAATTTGCTGTTTCAATCTACAAATTTTTGAGTCTACAATTATTTGATTATAGAGTCCTGAAGTGTGATTGAAGAATGGATACTTTTATTTAAATTCTGTTGTCCTCAGTGTTGTATTGCTATATGTAAATATATTGCAGTATGAGCACAAGCCTCATTGCATGCAAAGCTGACCACTCTGTAAAGAAATGAGCTGTCCCATATTCCGTAGAAATCTGCTCTGCAACTCAGAGAATAGAGCATCATGGTTTTGATTTCCATACACAAGAAGACCTGGTAGCTTTTTGACTTTTATGGGGTCTGGATCGGGTAGGGTAGTGTTACTTCTTTCTTTTCATATAAAGCACTTAGTCTTTCAGAAATATTGTCTGTAGTGTGTCAGTAGAGAATTCTGGGAAATATTCTGCTTAATGGAAATACATTTCCTTGTATTAATTCTGAGGTAAGGTCTGTATCACTAGTGGTTGAAATATTACCTCATCTTGAGAGCCAGTTTTCCTTTCCACTGGCTGTTGAACACGGATACTTACTGCACGGAGACTTTTAAGGTAAAAACCACTGAATGTAGGTAAAGTATCTTCTGCCACACACATGATGTGCAAACACATGCACGCACACACACGCACATTCACACCCCCTGAAAACGGATGTACCTAGAAATACTCTTCAGCAACGCCATCACACTGGGTGATGTGGTTCTTCCTAGAAATAAAAAAAGTAAAATTCTGGTTAGTTCTGTGCGTATAGAACATCAAAGAAATGAATGGCTTCCTTATTTGTCATGTTATTGTACACTAGATGCTAAGCATATTTCCTTCAAAGCACAAATGTTTTAGCATCAAAAAGAGGAGATCACATTTTAAAACAGCAACTTGATAGCGGGTGGTACATGTGATCAGGGTTTGTGTATTCTATAAATAAATTATTTTTTGTTTGATGATTTAACTAATGAAATGGTAACAACATTTATACCACTTTTTACAAAGCAATTCATCAAGCTTGTGCCTAAAATGGAAACAAATGTGAATAAAGAGATAAAATTGGTATTACCATGTGCACTTCATAACACACATAGAACTTGAAAGGATTTCATTTTTAGGTATATTAAACCATTTGTCAAGAAGTAAAGTGATTTCTAAAGGCCACCAGGATAGTTTGGTACACTTTAGTTTAAATGGGAAACTATTTTAATTTTTCTCTAAACAGACAAACCATTAATCATCTTTTTCTAAGAAAGAAATATTCTCTCCAGCCATATATATCTCTATCGTGGAACTAAACCCAGTTACATAGTAGTGAAAGAACTACTACTCAGAAAGAGATAAAACAAATAAAATTGTTCATACAGATATTATCCCTGGAAACTGAAGCAGTATATAATACAGTGATCATTACCTTCTCCATCACCGTTAGAAATAATGGTAGGTCTTTAGAGATAGATTAAAGAGAGTTCTAGGTTTGTTTTATAAACACAGAATGCTCAATGAATGCTTTAAGGATAGTGATAAGAAAACACGATAAGACTGTAGGACGCCAGCAAGTAAAGCAAACACCTTTTCCACACTAGTGATAAAGAATATGTTGAAGTCATTGTACAAAGGCTAAAAAGCCCATGCTAAAATCACCTGTCTTGGCCTCATTGCACCTTTGGGACAGGGCGGGTTTGAAAGTGTTCTCTGCCTGTACTGGAAGTTGTTGTGCATCATGCTGCAGGGAACAATGAGACATCATCTCTCCTTCCTTCCTGACCTCTTGTTTCCTTGCTTCCCCCTTCAGTGCACCCCACACTAGCCCCTCCCTTGTCTCCTGGAACTCACACAAAAACACGCACAGAAACAGTTTCCCTATGGCATCGGTGTGCTTGACTCCAAAGGTTTTTAAAGTGTTCTTGGGGAGCGTGGAAGGGGAGGTGGAGACTATCATCGCTGCTGGAGCGGAGCAGCTGGGGGGTTGATTTGTTGAGCAAGAGGACTGGAGAGCAGGGCCAGCTTGGATTGCTAGGAAGACTCAGAACAGCACACAGGACAATTGTGAGGGCCTGTGATCCTGCAGAAATGCCATCATCTGATAACTTAGTGTCACAGAATCACAGAATCA
>WEKX01014725.1:0-15206 GCA_013390025.1 Pitta sordida | reverse complement strand
CACAGGCAGCAGTGTTTGGAAGAACTGTCACCTGTGGGAATGAACTCAGTNGTCCACGCTGGAGCAGAGCTTCTCCTGGTAGGATCTGTGTCTCAGGATGGGACCCATGCTGAAACAGCCTGTACTGAAGGACTGCACCCTGTGGAATGACCCACAGGCAGCAGTGTTTGGAAGAACTGTCACCTGTGGGAATGAACTCAGTTGCTGGAGAGGGTCGTGAAAGACTTTCTCACATGGGAGGGACCCCATGGAATGCAGGGAAGAATGGCCTCCTCTCCTGAGCAGCGGCAGAGAATAACAACTGCTTGGTTTCCTCCTACTCCTGCCCCCTTCTGCCCACTGGAGGAAGGGGGAAAGTGGTATCTGTCATAAGAGATGAAGGGGTGGGGCAGGTGGGGGGGAATGGTACCTTAAAGATCTATGACACTTCTCACTTTAAGCTCTGATCTTGTTAGAAATCAATTCTTTATATCCCCACTTTGAAGTTTGTTTTGCCTGTGACACTAAGAGATTCCTAATTGTCCTCATCTCTGCCATAGCAAACCCTTTAGTTTTTTTCCTCTCTCCCCTGTTTGTATGCAGAGGGGAGTGAGTGAGTGACTTTTGTTGAGTCTCTGGCAACCAGCTAGGGTCAAACCACTAGAGATATCCAAACAAATTACAAAATGAGTTCAAGCCAAGTTTAACCTCAGTCTATCTGTGAATAAGCGCAGGCAGACTTCCTAAAGACCTCAGTCCAGCTCTTCCAGGGTTAGTAGCCAATATGAGTCCTCAGGCTTTGACTTTATCAGTAAAGGGCTTTATCAGAATGGGCTGCCCAAGGAGGTGGTGGAGTCACCGTCCCTAGAGGTGTTTAAGAAAAGGTTGAATGAAGTTCTTGGTGGCATGACCTAGATATTAGGGTAGTGTGTTATAGGTAGGATGATGTGTTGGTAGTAGGATGGCAACAGGTCAGGTTAGGTAACAGGTTTGACTAGATTAGATTAGGTAACAGGTGATAGGTTGGACTTGATGATCTCTATGGTCTTTTCCAACCTTACTGATTCTGTGATTCTGTGATTCTGTAAAGGAGACAGTTATAAGGGAAAAGCACCATTTCCCCTCAGGTAATGTGATTAGTTTTATGCTTCCTCCTCCAAAGGTGTCAGATGATCTCTTTACACATGAAGTAATAGATTTCCTTTCCTAACAGCCCTACAATTGAAATGGACAAAATAGATTTTTATCTCTAGTTTGCAGATGGGTACCAACAAGGAGAAAACTGAAAGGATTTGACCAAGGATCCTGTGGCATAACCACAGCAGAACCATTTGAATATACAGCAGAGTCCAGTCTCCGTTGGTACAATATCCCTCTACTCCAATAAAGCCATCAACACAACAGCATCATTTTTAAAACCTATGCTCTCCTTAAACTGCCACTGCTTCTGTTTACTGAAACATAGCCCAGAAATCTGTTCTTACCCCTCACCTAACACTTGTATGTGGATCCATACAATTCACATGTGAGGATTATAAAGATTAACTTATCAAATTGCATGTAACTAGGGAGGGCCATCAAAGTGTCCTCTTCCAAGGGGAGACAGGTGCTTGGACCTATCCAATTAAAGTGTTTCAGTGTTGACACAGCACAAGGCAGACACCTGAGAGACACATTTTTTCCTCATAAAAGTCAGAATTTGAAGTATTTAACATTATATGTTAGAAAACTAGTACTTCTGACTTCAAAATTGGAACTACCTGTCTATTGATTTCTAGGTGGAGTGCAGCTGTACAATTCCTTATGAAATCAATACTTATAGCATCACTCATTGTGGTTTTGTGCAAACCACGTCTTAGAAATTCCTTAACCTGTAGACCTTGTCAGCAAATCATCTTCTGATTGACAAATGCATGGATAACTGACACATTTCTTCTATTTTGACACTTTTTGCAGGTGTTCCAGTGATGCTTGTAAATATAAGTACAGGGAATTTCTCCCAAATCAATAAATCCTGTCAAAATAGAGCTAGAAAACTCCTTAATTCATGCACTGTCCTAGATACACAGAAATAATCCAGGGAGCTAATGACATCATAATATCAGAAACCTTAAATTGAAAAGGAAAAGAAAAATTTGTCAATTGGGATCAAAGACATATTGCCTTCTTTTTCTCTTACTCTGTACTTAAGTCATTCTTAGATGCAGTCAGGTTGATTCTCAGTCTCTAAGCTCTCATCTGCAGCAGTAAGGCCATAGGCACCTCTTCATGAGGGAAACCACTAAAACTTAACTAAATATAAAAAAGTATACTCAAAAGAAAGGCTAGAATATGTTGTGGTATATATGTGGTTATAGTTACACACATAGGATTTTCTCATGGTTAATGAAAATGAACAATAAAGATTAATACTGGCACTCCATAGACATTTTGTTCTATGCATATGTGAGTTCTTATAAAGTCTCATTATGTCATTATCCAGACGGAAATGCAATTAATTATTCTTTCACACTGCTTCACGTTCCTGCCCTCACCTCCTCTCTCTGTGCATGATACAGTCACAGGCAACTCTGCAAGGTCAGATACTATAAAAACATAACAAATATTAAATATATAACACGTATTAAATATTTATTCAACATCTGTCCTCAATGCCAGAAGCCAACTGTCTGTCTGTACACTCTCTGTAGGTAATTTGCAGCCAAAGAGGTCTGACTAACTGAATCTTTCTGAAGCTTTACAAAATCTTACCCACCAGTTCACTGGTTTTGTCAACACGTTGTCTGAGGACGGAGACCAACATGATCATTTAAATATCCCACAGGTGTATATTCAAGTTAACCTGGGTTGGCTTCACCCTAGGAGTTCTACCAGTCTGTTAACAAGTGTCAGCTGAGAAGTGTGGGCATGGGATGGGAGGTACCTTGTGAGCTCTCCCTGCTATTTGCATGTTTATAGCATTTCTCAGCCAAGAGTTGGAGACAGCTGGAGTGCACCCACTGGTCCAGCACATGCTGTCCCGTCATCCAAGGATGCCCAAGACTGCTGCAAAGTGATTAAGGGGTGACAGCTAATCATTTTCTCCCCAGATCAGCTCCTGCAAACAGAAGTTTCGTCAAGGAAGGAAGCTCTTTAATTGTAAATTGGAAGAGCCAGGCACCAGCTCCCCTGTGCACACAGGAATGGACATAGCCAAGACAAATTCATGGAGCTTCTTCTGCCTGCTGGCTTCAGTCTGGATTTATTTGGATTAAGTTTCACCAGTAAGAAATGAAAAGACACCTCTTAAGAGCAAACTAATCCACTCTTACAAGTAATTACATACTGCTTTCCTGACAAAACTACACAGTTATTCTATGAAGTTGACACTTCGTTCATACTTGTTTATAGCCACATCAGTTACTCATTCCCTCCTAGCAAGGCTCTCATTCAAAAGCAATGCACTGAGATTCTGAAAATCTGTGGTTCTTCTGCTGAAGTCTTCATCAAACACCATGTTATCTACAAACTGCAGTTGCAATTCATGGGATTTGTCTACATAGAAATTGAATTACTATTCCTAACTGTTAATATTCTGTGGAGACATATTTTCTGCCTGGTTTCCTTTAGGGCATCCTAGTTTTCAACTCAGTGACATTAGAGAAGAGGCCTCAGACAGACTGTGGAGATACTTTGGAGACTATGAAATATGATGGACAGCACGATGATGGAAGTTACCATTGGCTTGGGAATGTAAGCGACATAAAATTTTCTCTTTAATAAAACTCACTTTTGCAAAAAAAAATCCTTAAAGTAGTTTAAAAACATTCTTGTACTGGAAATATTAAGCTTGAAGTTTCCTAAAAACCCAGTGGAAAGGTCAGTGTCCTTAGACATTAAAGGAAACAGGGGTTTTCATTAAATCGGATTACCCACTTTTAGTTAAGAAAAGATATTTAATTTGTGGGCTAACCCCTCTCCTCTCTTGGGTATTTCAGGGGAACTTTCAACTTCATATTGATCCTGTCTCTGAATTATTCTTAACAGCTATTAATGTTCTGGTATTTGATTTTTTTTTTTCAAATTTATGGTACTGGAAGTGGAAGTTGCCTACACAGGAAAATTTGTTGAGGTTTCCTCACAGTGGTGCGATTTCAGGGATGGTGACAAGTGCTGTCACTGTGCTGTTTCTTGCAAAGCGTAGGGGAAAACAAAGAGAGCCTCAGCTTGATGGCAGACATAAGTCTTCTGCATCCAGAAAAGCAAAAAGAAGGGAGCACATTCCTATCATAGGAAATAATATTCACCCCAGTTCTTCTGTTACTCCTGGTACTCAATGCTTGCATTTCCTTTTGAAAGCATTCTACTACTGGGCTGCAGATCCCTGCAGGAACCAACTCCTAAAATTAAACATATGTCTATCAGAGCATCAGCGATGACTTCGTGATTTATTCAAAGGGCACTAAAATAGTTGGTCTAAAAGAAATCTTACTGCTCACTCATTCAAGAATTCTTAATTTCACCAGCTTAATACCTTTTGAATATCCATGCAAACAGGATTCATGAACCTCATGGAAGGCAGTGGTGATGAAAATAGCAGTGAATTGAGTGACAAGTAGATAAGTTAGTTTGTAATGGTTGGAGAATCAGACATCAATATATCTTAGTAGCAAATTACTGACTGTCAGCTATTTGTTGTAATGTTTCGGTTGCTGTTGACAACTGCTTGATGTTCAAAATTGCATAGAAGTCTTACTTAAAATATGATACAGCAATTTTTTCAAATAATTCCTTCTTTCTGTAGTAATAAATTTATTCAGAGTTATAGAGGGCTCACTGTATTTTTGACGGCAAGATAAAGAAATGAATTTTAGCATTGACCTTTTTCTCTTTTGGAAGGAGTTTAAAATTAGTAAAACAATCCTAACACATAATATTAAACTCTATAATATTTTCCCTTTTAATTTTCCTGTCATATATTTCCTGTGGAAACAATATCTTCTGAACTGGTTGAATAATTAGATGGCTGTGTAATGCAATGTGGCAACATAATACCCGACCAGCAGGGTCTATTTTTATACCTACTTTCCCCTTTACATTTTTGTCCTATAAGCTGCTCACTGTGGGGTGTGGGGAACGCCTCCTCCTCTTCCATTTAACCAGAAGGCAGCAGGTGCAGAGCTCCCATGCTCTGACAGGCAAAAAAAATTGGCAGCAGGTATAACAAGCAATGCCTCAGAATCAAACAGTGGTTATCAAGGAAAACGGGTGCTTTTTCTTTCAAATAACTGCTCCATCACCACTGCTCTTCCACCCTGTTTCTGAGCCCTGCCTTCCCTGCGGTCACTGTCAGGAATCAGGCTACAGAATAGCGAAGAGTGGAGCTGCTTTTATCATGTTTCAATATCTGTCTGAGATATCTATGATCATCAATAAGTTCAATAGCACAGATAGAAAATGGCACTTGAAAGGGTTAGTACTCTGACTACATAACGTGGCAACTGGTGTAAATGTGATGTAAAGTGTACATGCCGGTCTCACTCCTAGGTAATTTATAATAGCCTCAAGTTCCAATACAAAAAGCACATAGCTGCAGGGATACACGTCAACTTCCCTTACATTGCCTGTCATTCCCTCGGAAACATAATAATTAAGATGTCTGGTGTAACTGCTTCTGCCAGAAATATTTTTAGATTTCAACCCGTTTCAAGAAACTCATAATATAAGGAGGAAATTATTATATGCTGAATGACATACTGAGGAAGGTATTCCCACTGTCAGGAGAAATATTTGAGCAGATACTCAAGCAAAAGTCTTTGCCAGTGATGTTAAAAGTCTTTTTTCACAAAATATGTAAATGACAACAAAAGAAAAATAACAGTAAATATACTAAGTCTAAGTATTAACTTGACAAGGGGAGCTGAAACAGAACTGAAATGTTTGTTACTGATATGAGAGATCTTCATCTGCTTAGACAGATAGTTTCACAAATCTGGAGGTGCTGGTACAACCCACCAGCTGCTTCTCCAGTGACCTGTGTATTGGCTAATGGATGGGGGTTGTTAGAACTGAGAAGCTGCTCAAGAGCACGTGCTTTCACAGTTGGCGAGTCAAAGGCTCTTACCTGCCCAAGAATGTGCCACTAGAGATGAAACAAATGCCGTGAGACAGTTACACAGCATTTAGTGTACTGCTAGGCTGTCAGAAATAGTTAATTCTCATTTAGCATTAATCAATGAAATAAAACTCAATTAAACAAGTTGTAACCAGTATTAACAAGTGACATTAATTTGCCAGTTAGGAGAGGAAGATTTTTCTGCCCAGTTGGATACTCATCACGTAGGTTTCCATCTGTGGAGTTATTTACAGGGAGATGATTCTGCTTGTGTTGTGTTCCTAGGCTTTTCTCTGTAAATATCATCACTGAAAGGCTACTAAATTATAAAGGCCTATATTCCAATATATATTAAAAGTCAGTGAAGGACTCTGACTGCTTACTGTGGAGGAAAGACCCCACCAGCTGCAAGTGCACATGCATCACTTGCTTGTGGAGCTGATCAGAGAATTCACCAACCAAGCAAAGACCTCACAGGAATCACTAAATTTTTTAATGAATGAGACTGCATTTTATTAATTGTTCTGTGCTGTTTCTCAAGGAAATTGGTGGGTGGATAGGACTGGGACCTGGAGTAGTCAAAGAAACAACTGTGTTTCTTTAAAAATGGACAGACTAGGGGGAAAAATTAAGTATTTTAGAAAAAAATGTTAAGAGAGGAAAACTGGCAATGTTTTCAGATAGAACAACCCCAACTCCATGTCTCTCCTAGAAGGAGGATACTGAACTCCAGCTGAGGCTATGAATGTAGTACTAACCGAAACAATTTATTTTGTGTCTTATGAAGGCAGTCCCATTTATGTACATCATTATGTTTGCTCTTCTTGCAAGAACATGATAGTGTTAACTCATGTTCACCTGCAAATTGTGAATCTTTTTCTTCAAAATTGACTCTCAGTCCTTTTCCAGCCNCACTGTTCCTAATACAGGCCAGGATGCCATTGGCCTTCTTAGCCACCATTTTTTTTTATTGTTACAGGTAATTGTTTAGTCAGATTTCTACCTCGCACTGCCTTTATAGTACAGCTTGGTCCCTTTCTATGCCTCAGCAAAGCCACTTTGAAATGTGATTCGTAGTTACATGTCATCTACAAATTTGATAAACATATTCCAAATTCTGCCAGCCATGTCACTAATGAGAATTTCAAGGCATTTTGAGATCTGTTGGACATCATTTTGTGCATCCCTCCATTTCAACGGCAAAAGTCAATGATTACCTCATTCTAGGACTCCAAATACTTTCACAGAGAGCTTAGGCTTTTTTCCTTTTTTATTTTTGTATCCCTATTTTGCGTATAAGCATGTCATCTGAGAAAATGCCAAAAACTTTATCAGGTTTATGACATATATGTATTTCTTCTCCTTTTCCAATGAGTTATGACTCTGTCTCAGAAGGAAATTATATAAGTCCCAAGTGACTTTTTTCTTGATAAATGAATATGAGTCCTTATCTTCTTGCCTTCCAGATGCTAACAAATATTTTGTTGAACCATGAATTTCAACGTGTTTCCAGGAAAGATAGGTCAATCAAGTTAACCTTTATGCTTTAACTCATTCTTCTTCTCCCTTATGGAAAATAACTGCCTTTTTTTTTTTTTTTGTGTTTTCCACATTTTTAGTGGAAGAAGAATTTCCTATGCAACTTCTCCCTATTTTCAAAATAATTATTTAAGTTTTTACTGGTTGTCTTAAAGGTGTCAGTACTTTACATGCATTCAGTACCCTAAAGGATTTTTCTATGAAGAAATATTTATTTTGCAGTGAACATTATAAGTAGCATGAAATGCTCTAAATTAATTTTAAAAACTAAGGCGTATTATTTTTATTTTTGTAAGCATGGAGAATCACTGATTTTTAAAGCTTTTTTTTTTAATGAGTTGTTCTCTGATAAATATTCACAAAATAGGCAACGGGATACTAGCATAAGGAATACAAATGTAGAGAAGTGTTTTGTTTCCTTTGACTGAAATTCAGTGACGTGGAAATGAGCTCATGACCTTTATCATGGTTGTTAAATTTTGTATAACCACATCATAACTCTATCAACAGCTCAGCTCTCAGGAAGGCCAAAAGGAGAATGGTCTTAAGAACTCAGTCCTCATTAAAAACAGACAACTGTGAGGATACAATTAACACCACTTACAGACTGGTATAAGGAAATGTTTAGGTAAGACAACACTAGATAAATCTGAAGTTTTCCACTTAACTCATCCTGTAAACATTCATGTTAGGATGTCCAGACTGATGCAATCTCAAACCTACTGGCAGTTATCATAAGTAGCTTGCGAAAAAAAAGATATTTGTATCTCAAATGTTTATGTCACAAGACATACCTGTAGATAATGCAAAAAAAAAAAAAAAAAAGAATTTTCTGTATTAAGGATCCAAATGTTTTTTCTCCCATCAGAAGAAAACCTTGCAGAAGAGAGTGTTTTGCATGCATACACTACTGAAAAGTGTCTTTTAAACTGCTGACCCTGAAGTCTGGATCAGTCCCTGAAGAGCCCTATGGAATTGCAACTGGACACAAAGATCTACCCAGAAAAGTCCTTATTATATGTACCCTGAACTTCTAATGATTGGAGACCCTTGGATGAGATGATCATAAAATCTTCCCCCTGCAAGTTGGGTTGCAAAGACCTTTCCATCTTACAAGACAGAAGTAGAAAGAATTTTATTAAGTAGATAACAAATTTTATTAGATTGATATAATGTTATATGCCCTCTTCAGTCATGGATAATTAAAACGTCTTTTTGGAGTGACTGATGCATTCAGTTTATTTTTGTCCTTAATCTCTCCATCCATAGAATGTTTTTTTTCATTTAACCTTCTGTACTCCCATCTGCCTTTATATGATTACTTCAACGGAAAAATTCAATTCTATGAGCTGTCCATAAATAAATATTTTGTTGGCTCTATTTTGCAGCTGCCACAAGCTACTGAGCAACAGAGATTAATCTTGGAATTAGTACATCTACATCTCCAACTTGCAATTAATTTGCTCAGTTTTAACTACTGAAAGGAATTCCCCAAACTTTGCAATTTAAAACTAAATATGCACTAAATTGTATTTATCTAAACCTTTATTTCAGCCATATATTCTGATACGCTTTTCTCACAGTCCTCGAACTAGCTTAGTTTGTTGGTGATCTGACCTTGTCATTTCAAGTTCGTGTCTCCAAATGTAGTATTTCCCACAGTATCCTGTCTTTTTTCCCCCGCCATGAATCCTCCTGGCTACATCAGAGATTCCCAGTCCCTTGAATAATGAATGAATAATTTAAGATTCAATTTCTTAATCTGTTGCATTCATTCATTTTACAATGACTTTGATGAGAAATGAAGACACTAACCATCTTGCAGGAACATATCAGCCATGATTTTTTTTCCTCAGGAAAAAACCCCAACCTACATAGTAATGCGGTAGTAATTGAAAGTGAAAGCCATGGGCATGCAGCTATTAATTAACCCCCCTCTCTTCCTAACCCCAGCAGATTAAGCCTGTAGTTGCAGTTTAATGCAAACCCCAGTGAGTTCACAAAGTGATAAAACTCATTTTCACCACCCCGACAGCAAAAGCAATAAAGTAGGCAAAGACAACATCAGCTATGTAAACAAATGTCAACTAATTTCTACTCTTTGAGGAAATGAATATATTGCAAAGTATATTTTAAAAATCTCCTATATATATTGTAGAATTTCCAGCTTTATTCAAAACAATCACCTGTATAATATCTTTGACTACAGAGGCACTTCTTTGTTCTGCTGTCTTGATGATTAAAGTAATTTTAATAGAAAGCATAGGAATTTTAATATGTCATTAATAGTTAATATTTCAAGGATAAAATCTCTTAGAAGTTCTTATTTTAATTCTGTTCTTTGGAGTTTCACAGAAAATCTCAGAGGACAACTTAGAGATGTTAATATGCATAAATGTTGGAGGTGAGACTCACTGGAATCCAAGATTTTCGAATTTTTAAATTAAAACAGTGCCTGTTTATTAACAAGTTTATTTTATTTTTGACCTTCATCTATACAGGCCTGAATTTAGGTTAAAAATAGTTAGACCCAAAGAGTTGCAGTGGAGGGAAATAGATAAGCAAAATAAATTTGAAACATAAAGGATTGATTAAACATAAAGGTTGATTCTAACCCATAAGACACAGAAATAGCAAATCAAATTTCCTGTAGCTTATTAATGTAGACTTATTACTAAAATGTTGCATGATGTATGAAATTTCCCATTATACACACAAACGATGAAGATCTAAGTTTCAATAGGTATCACACAATCTATTCATGTATTTGAAAGGGGAGAAAGAATGAGGATTGGCAGTTACTTATTCAAAAACTTTGCGAATAGCAAATATTTGAAGAAGCTATTACTAAGTCAAAAAAAAAAAAAAAGGCAGCCATTATTCCATGAAAGCATCTTATTTCTTTCCATGTAACAGCCTGTAATCACACTAGTGCTACGCTGGAGAGCCAAAATGCAACTGGCACAGTAGGAAGAATATTTTTCTGTTGTAGATGCTAAGAACTGAAGGAAGGACTGGTGTGTAATGCTGGCTCTGACAGGACTAGATCTCTGCTGGGAGGCAACACAAGTTAAAACAGCTTTTAGGTTAC
This sequence comes from Pitta sordida, assembly GCA_013390025.1. Lineage (NCBI taxonomy): Eukaryota > Metazoa > Chordata > Aves > Passeriformes > Pittidae > Pitta > Pitta sordida. Next base: position 4,503 of record WEKX01014725.1, on the reverse strand, counting down.
CCAAACAGTTCTTCCCAACAGATTTCACATTTGGTGTTAGTTTGGGGTGTTTAGTTGGTGTTGCTCATTTATGAGTCCTCGGAGAGGCCTGCAGATCTCAGGTGTTCCTTGGTTTGGCATACAAACTATGTAATCAGCAATGATTGTGGGGACTGAGTCAGGTGCTGAGTGTACTTACACAGCAGAACTTGTGTGGTTGGATTTTATTGGCTAAAAGAGCCTTTCATGCCAGGTGTACTAACTCTTACAAAAAGAAAGACAGCAAGCATAAAGTGAAGGTAGAGCTGAAGACAGTTATTGACAATAAACCTGCACTCTGACACGGAAAATTGAAGAGAGTAATTGAGACCCTCCCTCACATAGGTCTACCAATACTGTTGGCATGATCTCACTGATGGATAGTTGGGTGGCAGTCTTTAGCTCTCCTGAACCTGACCTGGGTTTAGAAAATACATGTGGTATGTTAACCTGCTTAATGAGATTCTAGTATCTGTCTCCAGTTCTATTCCAAGTTTACTGTGTTTACACCTATCCCAAAATCATCACAATTATTTATTTTCCATCCCCAGAGTTTCCTCTTTGCAACACATAAACAGTTCATTCCTTGTTCTAAATAGGAAACCTACATTTCTGAAGAGATAGAAGAAGAGATCATTTATCAATGTATACTAGAATTAAGCAGAATCACTCAAGCAAGAAAAATATAGGGACTATGGTCTCCCTCTTCACAGGAGTAAAGAATAATCCATACATAGCTAAAAAGTCTCAGACTTTTCCATTAGCTGCTTCTCTCTTGGCCTCTTCTAAGCACAACAGTTATGCAAGAAATGCGGACTTTATCAAACTCATTTGCGAAGCAAATTTCTATTTGTTAGAGCAGTGATCTGCAGTCTCTTGGTCAGGGAGTTTTCAATAGACATGAAGTACTGTGTGGTCTGCTGAAGGTAACTAGGAAAACCAGGCTCATTGTGTGACCGTTTACTCAGCTCCTGCTTAGATTTTGGCTAACCCAGCTCATGCTGAGGCCCGTCGTGTGCTGGGAGCAGCATCATTAGGTCAAAGGCGGGGATCAGGCAGGCAGGACAGGTGGCCAGGAAGAGCTAAAGGGCCTTTAGGCAGCTATGGTCACCTGCAAAGTACTGTCTCCTGTAGCCATCATCTTTTGTTTAGTGATTTTCTCAGAATGCACTAGCTTATGGAAATGTTATAGATCAAACTTCCGAGCTGGAGGGTATAGAACATCAGCTTACCCAAAAAGCTTTTGAATTGGATCCATCACGAAGTACATTGTCCTGTCACGTTGAGAGACCCAAATGGCCTGCTGTCATATTTATATTTTAATCTAAATTACTAGGTTCCTTAGAGGAACTGAAAAAATAGTGAAACCTATGAAATGAAAAAAAGCTGAAAAAAAGATGTCCTTGTCTCCTACAAGCAGCAGATCTTGAGCTTTGTTGAACAAAATTCTGAGTGGTTTTCTTGTCAAAGTGATTACCCTCACTGTTTAGGAAGTGCAAACATTACATAAGTTTCATCTAATTAACCTAACACACATACCATTTTCTAAACCAGTCTTCAAAAAAATTAAAAGGCTTCCATCTTAGTCTTTGCATTTTTGTCCAAATAAGACAGATACCCTTGATGACATTTCCTTATAGTATAAGAAAGGCATTCCTCTCACTTAGTGCCAGAGATTCAGAGACTTTGGGCCCCCTGGGAACTAGCCAGGTGGAACGGGGATGTCTGCTGCATTCCCTGCTACAGCTCTGTGGACGCCCATGCCAGGTAGGCTGTGCGGGCAGTGTTTGCTCCCCATTAAAAACGCCACCATGTGGGGTGGGCGACCCAGCTACAGCACAGCCTCTCGATGCAGAGAGGGATGGGATGCGCGGGCGGAGCACTTGCTATGAACTATGCGGGCAGCAAGGGCAGAGCAGTGCAGCAGTGTCTGCGTGACTACTTTGAACATTCATGTGTGTCAGTTGGCGCAGTCGTGAATACCTCACAAAACAGATCTCAATCGCGGGAAAATTATACCACAAAGAGGTGAATCCGCAAACCGGGAATCGCAAAGTAGAGAAGGTATTGTATTTAAGGACTGTATTAAAGGCAGGAAGGAAAGGAATTTCTAAAAGGATAATAATATACTCGCATGTTTTTATTGATTTAATGTCATATTTTTCAGTTTCTAGAATGAAAAATAAAAGCACTTGCAAGGATTTAGCTATAATAATAAATAATTGTAAGTAAAGTATGCATTACCTTCATTCCTGCCAATATTTGCAGGGATGCATTGTTGGAAAAGGCTACTAGTATTTTGAGTAAGTTAATTCTTCTTTCTTTGGGCACAAAGAACTGTAATTTTAATGCCTTTTCCAGTTCAGTTTAAGATATCCCAAGTGATAACTTTCACCATTTCTCCTTGAGAATTTATTTTACCAAGTCTTGCTGCTGCAACACCACACTTTGCAATCAACATATACTCGTAACTTTTTAAGTTATACAAATTTGTATTTGCTCAGCTAATGTGTGGTTACAGAAAGTACAGACACTTATTTGCATTTCCAAGCTAATAAAAAATCATGAAGTACCAATTTTAGTTAATTTAACTTATTCTCTATGGTAATCCCAGAGGAAATATGAGGGGAAACAGAGTGTTTTGTTCCTATTAGAAATAATTTATGATAGATAGATAGATAGATAGATAGATAGATAGATAGATAGATAGATCACAGAATCGCAGAATATTATGAGTTGGAAGGGACCCACAAGGATCATCTAGTCCAACTCACCATCTAATGCCCGTGACAGAAAGAAAAATGATGTGTCACTCACAAATGAAAATCAGAATCCTCTACCATAATGACTGTACCATTAAAGTCAATAGTTTCCAGTGTGAGACAAACTGCTGTGAGAAAAGCAGATGCATTGTCAATATATCTTCAAAAGCCTTCTTAGCAGTTTTTCCATCAGTGTTTTACACTGTCCTACTTGGATCGATTTCCCCACCTGCAGAACTCTCTTGCAGATAGATTTCATTACTTAAATTCAACAGTGTGGTAACAATTTCTCTACTTTGAGTAGATGGATTTACCAGCATGTATATTTTCATCATGGCAGTAAATAGAAACACTGAAAAGGCAAGTGCTAGGCACATGTTGGTTTGGGGTAATGAATTTTTGCCTTTATTTTTGTGAATAATTTGGAAAATTAATATAAATATTCTCAAGTACAAGGAAGGAGCTGGAATAAACCCACCTACTCAGAACTAATTGGTATTCAAATTAATAATTACTGACTTTGTCAAATAGACCTATTGTGATTATTTTGTTATTTTAGTGCTGTCACTCCTTTTAAATTTAACACTGTGATTAAATCAACCTGTCTCTGGCAATTTACGTGAGGTACACAATTACACAGGTAGCAATTAGAGTGTCTTGGGCAACAAATGCAACTCCTGACAGAACGGTGGATCTGTACATTCATTCATTAGGTGATGATCATTGATAACATAATGACAAATGGACACATTATTTAAAGAATTTATTTTCTATATAAGTACTAATAATTTAAAAACTGTATTTAAGTAAGAGCTATACTCATTTATGTCTATAAAAGAAAAATCTGTACAGAAAAAATAATTAAGTCACTTAGGAATCTGTCAAATATTCTGATTCTTATAAGAATTATTTAGACAATAGATATTCAGTTCTGTACACAGCACATATATTTTGCTCAGTTACATCATTATGTGAAACTTTATCTTTTCAATGTGTTATCTACTTCACTGTCTAAAATATTCATATAAGCAGAGACTTTCAAGTTCTTGTGTTCCATAAATATTTCTGGAACCTCTGGTGAAGCGCAGATTAACATATGACAGACATGTATGACCAAGAAAACAAACATATTCAACTTGTTTCAATACAGTGGTAGCCAAGAGCTCTCAGCTCTGCACTCTTAATGCCTCAATTTCCCCCTCATGGCTGCCAAAGCAAATATCTCTTGCCTACAATAGACACAGCATGTACAGATTACTCCTGTGGTTAAAATATCAGTAAAGCAGCCCACAGTCCGCTCTGCCTGACTGATAAGCTGTCTATGTGTGACAAAAGCATGGCTATAAAGTCATTTATTTTTTGAAAGCATGCTACAAAACCAGGTATGAAAATTTTCCCACACCCATTTGTGGGAACACGTAAGATCTGTATGTTCCTGAGGGCACATACCACTTTAACTAGAGATTGTAGATAGCAAACATGCCTAGAGATACAACAGCTAAGACACACATCTTCATACGCTCCTAATTGTTGTTTTCCTCAGGAGTAATTTTTTCCTTTGCCATCACAAAAAGCAATGTCACACAGAACCATACCCATGTGCTAATGAACAGGGTTTGGGACAGGTACTGGGCTGGCAGCAGCTTTTTTGTATGCTTTTTGTACAGGTCAGTAGATGTTCCTGAGCCAGTTATCTGCGACTCATCGCGCCTTGTTAGGCGAG
>WEKX01014721.1:0-12091 GCA_013390025.1 Pitta sordida | reverse complement strand
TCAGGCAGGTTGAAATCACCTATTAGATCCTACCAAACAGGCAAGGTTAATCTGATGAATGTTGTTGTGGAACTTAGAAGTTTTGAATTCAGTTCTCTTCTATACCAACAGTTTCCTCGGGGGGAAAAAAAAAAGTCAATAAAAAGTCAATTAGTATTTCTTTACTTCTCCAGGTCCCAAGAACATAATTTTTTTACTTTATTATTATGTGACAACAATGGAGAATCAGAGGTTATTAGGTACAATATTGATGGTGAAATATTAATTATGAAAAATAGACAGATGTAAGTTTTTTTAAAAAAAAATCTCTTAATCTCTGAGTAGCTCAAATGCAAGGTGTAAAAAAATACATTGGTTTAGTTTGGTTATTTGACATTTATTAAAAAGTTGGTATGATCTCTGTCATTTGCTATTTCTCCTCTGGTTTTGCTGCTGTTAAATAATTGCACACCTGAAGTATACTAGAAATAGAAATCAAACATACCAGCTGGCTTGTTGAGAATACACTGCATAAATGAAGTTTGGCTTTTTATTGTCTTCTGACTGAAGTTTCTAGCAGTGATAGGTGTCTGTAAAATCCTAAACAGTGTTTCTTGTATTATATTATAACACACCACTTCCCTGAGACCAGTAGTGCTACTAGTGGGGGTTGGAGTCCCCTTAAACTAGAATTGTTGGAAAAGAGATAATTTGAACACTTGTGTGCTCAATTTTTTTCCAGAAGTGCTCTGTTCCGATGACAGCTGCATTGAGTTTTGCTGTGGCTTGGTTTCTGGCAGCAGGGGGGTTATGGGGAGGCTTTTCTTTGAGAAGTCGCTGGAAGCTTCCCTCACAGCTGGCAGAGTTAACGCCACCCAGCTCCTGGCTGGACCCGCCGCTGGCAAGACCAGGCCAATCAGCAGATACAGAGACACCTCTGTGATAGATGCTGGTGAAGCAGCTGTCCCCCTGCAGCCCATGGAAAGANAAAAAAATCTCTTAATCTCTGAGTAGCTCAAATGCAAGGTGTAAAAAAATACATTGGTTTAGTTTGGTTATTTGACATTTATTAAAAAGTTGGTATGATCTCTGTCATTTGCTATTTCTCCTCTGGTTTTGCTGCTGTTAAATAATTGCACACCTGAAGTATACTAGAAATAGAAATCAAACATACCAGCTGGCTTGTTGAGAATACACTGCATAAATGAAGTTTGGCTTTTTATTGTCTTCTGACTGAAGTTTCTAGCAGTGATAGGTGTCTGTAAAATCCTAAACAGTGTTTCTTGTATTATATTATAACACACCACTTCCCTGAGACCAGTAGTGCTACTAGTGGGGGTTGGAGTCCCCTTAAACTAGAATTGTTGGAAAAGAGATAATTTGAACACTTGTGTGCTCAATTTTTTTCCAGAAGTGCTCTGTTCCGATGACAGCTGCATTGAGTTTTGCTGTGGCTTGGTTTCTGGCAGCAGGGGGGTTGTGGGGAGGCTTTTCTCTGAGAAGTCGCTGGAAGCTTCCCTCACAGCTGGCAGAGTTAACGCCACCCAGCTCCTGGCTGGACCCGCCGCTGGCAAGACCAGGCCAATCAGCAGATACAGAGACACCTCTGTGATAGATGCTGGTGAAGCAGCTGTCCCCCTGCAGCCCATGGAAAGATCACAGGGGTGCAGAAATCCACCTGTAACCTCTGGAGAGGGAAGCCCACGCTGGAGCAGAGCTCTACCTGGTAGTATGTGTGCTTTGGGATGGGACCCACGCTGGATCAGCCAGTGCTCAAAGAGCTGCGCCCTGTGGAGTGACCCATGGGCAGCATGGTATGGAAGAGCTGTTGCCCCTGGGATTGGACTCATGCTGGAGATGGTTGTGAAACACTTTCTCCCATGGGAGAGACCCCATGGAATGCAGGGGCATGGCCTTCTCCCCTGAGCAGCAGCAGAGAAACACCAACTGCCTGGTTTTCCCCTACTCCTGTCCCTTCTCTGCCTCCTGGAGGAAAGGGGGAATGTGGTATCTGTTGTAAGAGACGGAGGGGTGGGGGAGAAGGTTGCCCTAAAGTTGATACTTCTCACGTTAAGTTCTGATCTTGTTAGAAATAAATTCTTTACATTGCCACCTTGGAGTTTGTTTTGCTTATGACAGTAAAATATTTCTAATAGTCCTCATTCCTGTCATAGCAATACCCTTCAGGTTTTTTCTTTTCCTTTAACTCTCTCCCCTGTTTTTACTGGGGGGCAGGTGGGGGGTATGAGGTGAGAGAGTGGCTGATGGTGCGTCTCTGGCATCCAGCCATGGTCAAACCACCACAATGGCATTTAAAGAAAATGGAGTTAAACATTCCAGGAGATGCTGACAATCAAGACGGTAAAAGTTATGTATATACATAAGTGTTCATGTATGTAAATTTGTGTGCAGATATTATATAAACAGCAAAACATACAGAAGTGTAACTGTAACCCGTGGTAGTGCACTAGCAAAACCTAATCATTGACTTGGTCCCATAGATAACAGATACAATGAAATTATAATAGCTTCAGGTTTCACCTGATCTCCAGTACATTTGGCTATTTGCTAGAGTTGAGACTGTCATCTGACATCTGTTCTTGATTAGTATTTCATCAGAAAGCTCATGTGATACCTAGAAGCATAGTTCTTCTGAATTTAGAGATGTATCTTGTGGTAACTCAACTACTCCCGCCTCAAATATCCACACCTAATCAGGTTTTAATATTTAAACAATTTAATTTGCATTGAGAAGTTAGAAGAGAACATTTAAAATACTTCAGGAAGGTCTCCGGCAACTTCATCTTCCCTGAGCAAGAGGGAGATTCTATTGCAAGAGCCAGAGAGTGTCTCTGGACACATCACTCCTAGTACTGCTGCACACACATCTGTGCTCACACAGGAGGATTTCTCCTCTTTATGTTCTCAGAGATGTCAAGAAAATCTGTGAGACACCAGCTTTGGTCAAATTACTAACCTTAAACTGCAAACACACTATAACTCCTGACAAACTCTCATTCCTACCAAAAACAAGTTCAAGGTTCTTCACCAGTCAGGAAGTTTGGACACTAATCTGTTCTTTGTTGTGAACAAATTAAGTTTTCTCTCTTCAGGACTCATTAACTTTTCTTCCTTCAGAAACAGCTGATTCCTAATGGTTCTGACTGACAATATTTCTTACCTTGTGTGATGAAGCAAGAATAAGCAGTTTATTAATAATCTTATCTTTCACATAACTTGTTTGTTTTCTTAATTTATTTAATTTCAGCTTTGACTAGTGAAGGCATTTCTCCTTGCAGTGTTAAACTTAGAGAAACACAAGAAACTATAACAACCAGAAAGTAGATTCTCAAGTCTCATAAATTATTCTATTCTAGTTTGTTCAACAATTTGAGACAGTTTATGTCTAGGTTGTATATTACTTTAATAATGAAAGGACTTTTCTCATACATTAAAAGTTAATGTCTATGGAAGAGTAATGTTAATACATGCTAATCTCTAATATTACAAAAACAATCAACTAATGTTATCAAATGTATGATAATTTCAAAGACTATCTGAATATCTAAATTCTCTAGCTATTAGGCAAAGATCAAAATCTAGACATAGGTCAAAAAGGTTTTTCTAACAGATTCACTACCTCTAAAGCAGATAGCAGATAAAAAAAAGGAAAAAACCTAGATTATTTTCTCCACAGAACTACATATAAGACAGTAAAATTCCATAACTTACAAGAAAAGAATAGAATTCAGAAAGAAAAATAAAATTTTTCTTACTACGAATATTTGTTACATATTAAAGGCTTTCTCTTACTAATGGAAGTTTTGTTTTCTGGGGACAAGAATTTGATTGCAGTTCGTTCCATCTGGAATGATTCCATAGTTTTTAATGAGTTACAATACCAATAAAAATGTAACTTTTGGCCTCATACTGCACACAAAGTTTATAGTTATTCTTAATTTTACAGTTTTACCATATTTTCATTTATTATCTGACACCTTTCCAATACTACACCTTGCAATTTGTTAGGCTATGGTGCCAGAGTTGGTTTAGGCACAGCATGGACAGTGATACCCTTCAGGACACAGTCCAGAGTTACATCTGCTTTCTGCTGTGTTCTGTACCTTGCTCTTTCGAATAGCACAAAGCCTCATGCTGTAAAAGTCTTTCAAAATACACAGAATGGTTCTTGTAAGGCTTCATCTGAGTTTCTCATTTACCTGTCTGCTCTCTACATAATTTTCACTTGGTCTGTGTTCTATGCTGATAATCCACAATCTATTACTAAAGACCCTCAATGCACTTTATGCCTATGTGGCCATATCCTTATTTAAGAGACTCAGTATCATCATTAAGAGTCTTGCATTCATAAGCATAGCAGAAAACTGAAAATTGATTATCCCTGCATAAAGGGACTTACAGAGTTTGAGGGCACCTACAGGGAAATCAAGGACGCAAAATTACAGCATGCTGTTCCTTAGTGAACATATTCGCAGAAGAGAATATTGTAACCCCCTGCAGGAGCTCTGTTGAAAAGTGAAGTGCTGAGAAGCAAAAGATCATAAAAAATTGTGTTTTGACATAGGAACTAAGATTTGTTTCCTGTCCTTTTTTTTTTTAACTTCTATGAGAAAAACACTTTTGAAATTAATGTTTGAAAAAAATAAATGTTCAGATAAAGGCGTGAAATATGATCTCTAAATATACTTCATTAAAAGTTCTTTAAAAGAATACAGCATTCCCGTAGCATGTAGCAAGCAGACAAAATGATACATACAGCTTGTCATCCCTTCATTCAAATAATTATTAATGATTTCACTTGGCGAAAATGTAAAATAATGCAATTCAAACTGCAGACATGAAAGAAATTAATTATTTTAGATTACAAAATTTTATTACAAATAACTACTCTTCTTTTGGAAGTAGTCATTTATCATCATATTTACATTTCACATCATGTTTAGCTTTGTCCTTTTACAAGCTGATATACCCCCCTTAAGTATGGTACAGAAACTTTGTCTTGGAGAAAAAAAACCCCAACAAATCAAGTCAAAAGAAACTTCAACACTTTTTCTGTTTTAATGGAAAATTTTTATCCTGTATGTGTAAATGCCTTCCTGGATCATTTCAAGAATAGTGACTTAATATAAATATATGTATTTATACAGACCTTGGGACCTGTTTAGAATCCTGTATGACTGTTTCACAAATGCTTTCCTGTCCAACGAGATGTTTCCTTATGTGCAGAGAAAGTGTGGGACACCTGTCTGACGCTGAAAGCTTGGATGGGATCCAACAATGAACTTCTGTCACAGCATCAAGGTAGGAGGTGAGATTGTAATCTGAAGACAAGAAACAAGTGTAAACAAAGAAATCTGAAAACTATTTCTAGTGTTGTCACAATTAGACTCAAGTAAAGGGGAAGTAATTACCTACAAAAATACCTTATTGCCCTAAGACACCATTTTTGTGTGAAGCAAACAAACAACAGCCACAGAATTCATGCACAATGAAGGACAGTCACACAGACCTCTCTCAGGCACAACAAAACCAGTGGCAAAACAAGGCCGTACCTACGACTTAACTTGCTCTGGGTAACGCTGAGCAACACAGAAAAGTGTTGACAAAAGTCTCTTGTCAACAAGAGGGAATAAAAATCTTGAGGCATAATTGGGAACAGCAGGAATTTCTGCTCAAATTGCTTATTCTTCAAAATAGCAAGGAATTGCATATCAATCCAAGAAACTTGTATGCATCTGATAGCATAAACTGAGAGGTCTTTAGGCTGATTCCACAATGAAAATTACTGCTTAGGTTGGCACCTTTCTTCAGCATCAAGTGTGAAGAATTATCACTCTGATATCACATAGTACTACATATGTAAGGTGGTTGTCAATAAAGGAGAATTACATTTTTATTGCTTGTATTTGATCTGATGCCCTGTCCTTGAAGCTTGGTATTCACTGTAGATTCAATACTGAATCATCTGTAACCAGCAATACAAATGATTTTATTGTTTCTGTCTCATACCAACAACATTTGGGAGCTTTTATTTCAAGTTTTAGATTCATAGATAGAGAGAAAAGATGCTGTGCATTTAATAAGGCAGATGATTAAAACAGAACAGCGCTACACCAGTGCTTCCACTAAGTATTTTACCACGATCTCTACCCCTTATATTTCTAACTTTTCAAACAAATTAAACCAGTTCTTCACTTTGAATACCCATTGGATTTTGACAGTTAAAAGATTATATGATGTCCATATGGTGTGAATAACTCTAAACCCCTCTTGCTTCTAATATTATTTCTATAACTGTAATTGCCCGAGGAACTTAATTTCCATTAGAAATTGGCAAACATTTGTGCAACAGCACCCTAGATTAATGCTCATTAATGCTGGAAGGGAGCTATGACTGTCTCATCTCTGATTCACATTGAGTCACTGCACTTTCTCATGGTTTCAAAGTCAAAAACCTTCCAGTCTAGATGTGAGATATATTTAATCTTCAAACAAGCTTCAGAACAGCCTGTCTCTCTTCTGTCTCTATCAGCATGAGCTCAGTGACACCAGGCCCTTCGTCAACATTAGCAGTGTCTCCCAAGTGAACCTTTAAGAAGTAAAATGAAGGGAACTGAAAATGAAATCTGCCTACCTGGGTAGATGGCAAGAACATGAAGTTTAGGGAGCAGCATGCTGCTTTGTTAATGTCATCTATTTTGGATTAGACAAAAAAGAGCAGAGGGAAGTAATTTTTCTGTAGAATATTATGTAGAATCATGCCAAGACTGTAAGGCCTCTGGTCTGGGTCCTGACACTGAATTCTTCTCTATTTCACACTTTTTCCTGTTTTCTCCCCAAAGTAAAAAATATCTTGCAAGGAATTTGATCATATCTCCTGCTAAGATTATTTTAGAGAAGGCATGTTTTGATGTAAAGGAGCATTTTCCTACTAACCACTTTGAACAAACTTCATTTCAAATCTGTCTTAACATTTTTTTCTAATCGTGACTGAAGTCTTTGGTGATATTTTTCTCACTTGTATAAACAGAGGACTATTTGTAAACAGTAATTGGAGATCCACAACATATTCTTTCCAAGAACCTGAGAAAAAGCAGGGGTTACCCCAAGAGACAACAGATAAAACTACTTCCAAGCAGCGGTTTTATACACATCGGTACTGGAGCAAGATTAGGTTTTGTATAAATAATGTGGAGATTTATCAAGAAAGTCCAAGTAATATAAATTTGAGATTAGATACTGGAAGAATTGCAAGACTATGTCAGAAGAGATGCAGCAAAACCTTGAAAATGTGGGGTTCTAAAACCTCTTTTTCCTTTACCAAAAGTTAGATAATCATTCATTTCCTAAGCCCCGAAAAAAAGGGGTTTTTTTCCATCCTGTATTCTAGAAAAACTAGCTAATCAGGGGTGAAAACTAGGTATATCTTTCCTGCTATCTTTCATTTTCTTCAGCTTTGCATTCCCATACATACTTAGATTTATATGAAATCTTGGAGATCTGCAAAGCTGAGGCATGAATCATAGGCGCAGAAGAAAAACATTCTCCCTTCACATCTATCTAAAACCCTAACTTGCTAAGCTTCACTTTTGGAATGTATAAGCATAAAGAAGACACTGTCAATGTGGCTTAAAAAGCATATTTTAAACTAAAAGTTGTTTGGAACTCAGATACAGGTTCCCATTCAAAATGTCAGAGGGTAACTATTTATTATATTTTTTCAACAAGATAAAGACTAGAATTTTAATATATTTAGACATAATATTGCTTCTGTAAAGAGGATATAGTTATTCAATATTACCTAGAATTCAATGTGCATAATAATGTCGTTTGTCAAAACCTTACTTTTTTTTGAAGTGTAAACTAGAATTCAGTCATCTTACAACCGTAAGAAACATCAATAGTAATCTGACAAACAAAATCCCATGTTGACATCTGTAAAATCCTTTACACAGAAAAAATACATAGAAAATTTATAATGATTTTTTCTGAGCAAATATTTATTTGATAGTCCTAGAATATTGCAAACAGTATTTTAGGTACGACCTTTAAATTCGATCTACAAGATAATGAGGCTGCTTTATCCAAGACTTTCTCACTCAGCTTTCTCCCACTCTTCCTTTTAAACCTCAGATTAAAGCACTTAGCTTCTGGTACTATTTAAACTCTAAAAGCTTTGTACAGAAAATCCTGTTTCTGTCAAAGGTATGTTCTGATGGCCTGAAGGATATTCCAGTGATGGGCCTTGACAACCTCTCAAACTAGACCTGAAAGTGATATATTGCATTTCATTTCAGATGTTTGTCTTAATTCTCTTGCATGAAACCTCACGACTTCCCAGAGGCAGAAGGGGGGAGGAGGCTAACTGGGGGAAGGAGGTTGATTGGCTTGTTTTTGATTTGCTATTTTCTTACTTTTTAAGCTTCTAAGAGCTAATGAGTCTTTTAATGTTGCCAAGTCCTGAAATGTCCTTTGTTCTTCAACATAAAATTTACAGTCAGTAATATTTAAGGTATTTGGTATATATGTTCATTTCTTGTTTTCTACTGAATGTAGAAATATAAGTGTAGAAAACCCAATAATCATACCCTTGAAAGGGGTGAATGGTGAGGAAAGGGACAAGAGTGGAAACCAAGTGGTGGATGCTGACAAACTACACAACACCAAGGGAAAACACAACAAGTTCACGAAAAGTGGAAGACCACAATGAATTATTAATTATGCACTTACTTACAGACATCCCTGGGTCAGACAGTCCCTCAGCAGCAAAATGGTGGAGACTGGGAGGGTGTTCTGGGACATATCACTGTGTGCCTGCTTTGGTCTCTAGGCAGCCTATTTTGGTCATTCTCCGAGATAAGATACAGGACTAGCTGGATTCACAGAACAGCTCAAAACCATTCTTCTCTATGGCCAGGTTTATTTCAGTCAGACTTTTACAGAATGCGATCCCATTTGTTCTAGGGCCACAAATAAGATACATTCCATTAATATTTTCTGTGTCTTTATTCCCTGAAAACTTGCTTTACAAAAAAAACCAACCAAACAAACAAAAAACCCCTACTGTGAGCCAGGCAAAACCTGCCAGGCTAAAAGCCTTAAGTAATTTAAAGAACAAAGCCTTATAGTTCCAACAAAGTTCTCAGAAGTAAAAATCCCAATAATCAATGCCACAAAACATTAGAGTTTTCCTCCTTAATCTGTATATGGAAGGAGCAATAAAAAATAGTTCCTGGTAGAATAGCTGATATCATTCCATGGACATTTTTCTTTAAAAAATGAAATATTTTAATAACTTTTAGAAGTAATAATCCACACAAAGGGCCTTCAGATATCCATGGACTTTCACTGCATAAGCCTATAATGATAGTTGCAATAACTAAATGGGCATGTATTTGATAGGTTGCATAAATGAAAAATAAGAGATGCCATATAATCATAGAATACCCTGACTGGGAAAGGACCCAAAAGGATCATTGAGTCCAACTCCCAGCCCTGCACAGGACTGTCTGCAAGAGTCACATCATGTCCTTGAGAGTGTTTCCAAACACTTCTTGAACTCCGTCCAGCTTGGTGCTGTGACCACCTCCTTGGGGAGCCTGTTCCAGTGCCCAACCACCCTCTGGGTGAAGAATCATTTTCTAACAACCAGCTTAAACCTCCTCTGACTCAGCCTCATGCCATGTTTTTGTGAGACCAGTGCCACTCCTCCTCTTTCCCTGATGAGGAAGTTTTAAACTGCAAGGAGGTCTCCCCTCAGTCTCCTATTTTCCAGGCTGAACAAACCAAGTAAGATCAGCTGTTCCTCATATGGCTTCCTCTCCAGACCCTTCAGCATCTTTGTGGCCCTCCTTTGGATGCTCTTAAGAGCTTTATAGCCTTATTAATTATATCTTTGTCATATCTTATGAAGTAAGATTATTGATTTAACAATTGCTGTATGTGCATTGCATATTTAATTTCAAACATTTAGACATAAATATTTAATTTTCTCATTCTAATAACGTTTAATGGGTCAGCAGGACTCTAGATAATAATTTCTTTTAAAAATGAGTTCCAAAGCTATGTCTAGCCTAGTAACTCATCTCTTGAGCATGGCCAACAGAAGATGCTTGGAGAAATATTCAAGGGCAGAGTACCCAAAACCTGCTGGATTCTCTGACAGCTTCTGGTTTTCCATATTTTATGGATTTTTCTGAGATAGATTAAGTATTTAAAATCAATATTTAATCTTTATAAATGTATTTTTGTTTAAAATGGTTATATTTAATAAGTCTTTCTTATTTTTTATTTCATCAATGCTTGCAATCGTTTTAGAACTGGTCTAATATCACATATCCTATGGCAACGTGATTTGCTCTCTGTCTATCCATTACGTGAACAAGCATCCACTTTCTTCTATTTAACAATCCCTCCCTATTTTTTTATGAGAAACATCATTCATTTTCTTCTTTGAAATCTTGATTTTACAGCTTTCTATCGTATTTCCCTCTTCAATGCTTTCTCAGTCTGAAGAGCCCTTGTCTATTAAATTATTCTTCATACAGAAACCATTCCATAACTCTGTTGATTTCCTTTCTATCTTTTCTAGTTCTTCTATTCCATTTTTAGGTAAATGATCTTGACAGGAAAAGATAATCTTACGGATAACACATTAGACTAGAGTCCTGGAAAAAGGAATTATGTTCTTGTTTGTGTCACCGGTCTTATGCATTATTCAGTCATCTTGTCTGCTTAATTTTGAGTGACCATTCACCACTAACTGAAAATATTCTTCAGCAACAGAGAACTTTTCTGCTTCCAGCATGTAGAATATAACCATTACAGCATAAGGAATTGTGAAATTATTACTTAAATAATGATATGGTATGATGTTAATTTGGCTATTTCTTAAATGCATTGAAAATCTCTCATTTTTGTATTAGGACCCTGAAAAGTCTTAGAGGGTTTTTTGGGTACCTAATTTCTCCACTGCTCACCTCAGAAAAGTTTACAATGGATTTATGCTTAGGCCAGAAAATCAAGTAAAATCACTGACACATTTATGGCTAATAACTTGACTCCTTCATTTAACCTGCAGTCGAGGTCACCCTGGCAAACATCACAGATCACTGGTGACAATGTGGTACCTTCCTTCAGAAGGAGCTGCTCTTCAGTGTCTCTGCAACTCCTTTTCTTTTGTTGGGGTTTTTTTGTTTGTTTTTTTTGGTTTTTGGTTTTTTTCTCAGAAGCTGTTTCCAAACTATAAATAACTCCAAACTGTGAGTAAACTTGTGATAAAAGTTCAATGTTCTGGGTGATTGTGCAAGTTAAAACAGGCTCTTCTCTCGTTTAGGTCTTATATATTTGGATATTAAAAGAGTGTAAAAGCCAAATGAGCAAATAAACAGTTCTCAATTTCCACATTGCACGGGAATTGCTTTTATGAGTGAAAACTCTCTGATTTCTCCTAAGAGAGAAGCACTATTCTTCCTATGATCTCAAAATGGGTAATGTGGAGAAATCCAGAGAGAGCATTGCCTTTTCCTTCTGTGAATGTGTGGTGATTTCTGCAATCATACCCACTGATTCTTGCAGCACTATTGACCAAATTACATCAATTGCATCACCTTTCATTGCAAACCTGACATTTATAAATAAAATGAGGTGCTTTTTTATATCCTAGATTTATTTTTACTATGTAAAGAGAGAAGTAGAAGTTGTGGCATGACGTCAGAAAGATAAACAAGGAGGATGTCAAACTAAATGAAAGAGCAATTGGACTCCAAAACTCACATTAAAACCTGGCTTTCTAATCAGTAGACAACATCTCAGAACCTCTGTTCCTGGACACAGAGCCTTAGGCATCTCAGCTGGAGTCCAACAAGCCCTAAGGCTTTACCTACACTCAGAGCTCCAAACTTAATTCATGTACAAAGCAAAGACTAAGAAAAATCCATTGTAGGGGTTAAAAACTTTTAGTAGATTTTGGGGCTGATTTGCAATATTTTCCAAGGCATAATTCTTGGAGCAGTTAGAAACGGCAGGAATATTTTATAAATCTTACTCCTCTCTCTTCTTTAAGCATTTATTACAGAATCACAGAATCACA
>WEKX01014718.1:292503-334174 GCA_013390025.1 Pitta sordida | reverse complement strand
GGAGGACGAACGTCGCCGGGAAGCGCTGCCAGCCGGGGAAGCGACAGCAGCGGGAGGGAGGCGCAGCCCGGCAGACCCGGCTCAGCTGCCCGTCGGCGCTCTCCCCGCGGAGCTTGGGGACCTGCTGCAGGGTGATGGAGGAGCATGGGTACCCTTCCTATACCGCCCGGAGCCCCGTCTGGGAGGAGCTGGTAGGTACATGCGTGCCTTGCCGTCACACAGGCATTTCCTACCCTTTTTCCTGCCTGTATTGTTCAGCGGGGGAGCCGGGCTGTCATCCTTATCTGTGTCCTACAGCCCCCCCCCTCCCCCTTCCCGTCTTCCGACCCCGCTCCACGCCAAAGCCCGGCCGCCGGGACTCGTCCCTTCCCTGCGGGGACCGGGGGGGTGGGAGCCTTTCGCCCCCGCCGTGTCCGGCCAGTTGCTGGCGGGCTCGTCCCTCTGGGAGACGAGAAGTTCATTGCTCTTTCTGAGTTTCAGTGCCCGGGTGGAAAGCCTGGGATTAGCACCGAGAGTCTTGCCTCCAACTTTTGCGGCGAGGGGTGGTGGTCGGGATGTCGCTACCATTAAACGCGTTCTTTTAGCACAGCAGAAGCAATGTGTCCCAGCAGCGTTGGGAAATAGTTTCCAGAAAGACACTTTCCCCGTCTTCTTCTGTAGCTGGGCTGGGAAGCGGTTCCACCGGGGCGGCAAAGCGGGCCGGGGCTGGGGGTACTCGAGTGCCCCCCTGCTCTGTGGAGCGTGGGTGAAGTGTGCACCTTCGGGCTGGAGCGAGAGCGGGGAGTGCCCAAGCTGGCCGGGAGGAAAGCTGCGCTGAGGCGGCTTTGCAGTTTGTTTAAGCAACTCGAAGACCCTCCTTCCAACCAAAGGAAATCATGTCACCGGCATCCTCAGCAGGCGATAAAATCAGATTTCCCTTTTCGGGGCAGTCTGGTCCCGGTCTTGGACTTTTCTCCATTGTGCAAACACACACACACACATCAGGCAGTGAGGGCTAAAAATAGGCTTTGGGTAGCTGCTTGAGAGATTTCAGGCTATCTGAGAGGTCAAGGCTATGCTGTCTCTGGCCCTGAACTTGGTGAGGCAACATGAAACACGGATCCATGCCACTGCCAAGCTCTCCTTTAGATAGCTCTACCATGTTTTGCTAACTCGTTGCATTGGTCCAAGGCCCCTGGTTTTACTTGCCAACCCAGTTTTGAAGCGCAGATGGGGGAGAGCTACACTTTGCCGAGATCAGTGTGTACGCTCTAAGCAAAGCAGCAGCCGAGCCCTGGAGATACCCACAGTGGATTAAGTTCAATCCTTTCCCTGTTAGGATTTGTAACCCTCCCCAATACATTTTTACTATTCTCATTTTTGTTGTGAAGCTGAACATCCCCCTTCACTGCCCTCTGCAGTCCTCAAACCCAAAACCGGTTGCCAGAGACGGAGCTGTGATAGGGAAAACAGCTGTGTGTGTGTTCCTGTAACACGGAGCTGACATCGAAAGGATCAGGTGAGGGAAACCTGAGATTTTTGCCTGGAGAGATGAAGACGTTGTGGGAGGAAGGCAGTGAAGCTGACTCCTGTGAATTCGTTATCCTATTAAGAAGTGACATTTAAATTGCTGCCGTCATACGAAACTCAGCTGAAGCTCAGGAGGCAGATGGATTGCAGCCCCTCAGTGCTTGGAAATGCCGAGTCCTGGCTGAAGCACCCAAACGTGTTTGCTTTTGTGATCAGGGCTTAGATAAACAAGGAGCACATCTCATTTTTTTCCTTTTCTCCCCCCCCCTCCTCCATTTCCCCCTCCCTCAGTGAGGGCTAAGATTTGGGTCATGTTTATAATTTCATTGCTGCATTTGTTAAAGAGTGCACCCATGAATGCAGTTTTAAGGTTAACCACTGCACTGATTTCCTTCACAAGAGTCTAATTGCAGCTGATCCACTCAATCCTTTGCCTGGTAACCTGCTGGTAAAATGCATAGTTTTTGTGGGGAAAGCCACATTGTTCTTTGCATCTGCTCATAAGTAGGCTTTTTATGATAATGGGGGCAAAGGGAGATTTAGGTGAAGGACTGCATGATGAAGGGGAAAAATAGCAGGCAGACCTCTCCCCTGCTCTCAAAACACAGCATAAAGAGCAGCAGACTAGGGGAAATTATTCATTGCAGGTTTTGAATCTGTACAAGTCAATTATCTATGCAAATTTTCAGATTTTTGGGACTTGCTCTTCTTATAGTTGTTCTGAGAAATAAGTGATAGACATCAAATGCAGCCACAACACCTTTGCCTATCAGGGTTGGACTTGTCTGTGTACTACTTCAAATTTCTATAAAATTCTTTCCTTAACTCACAGCTCACTTTTTAATGGAAAACTGCTTCCTGAGTCCAGTAAGAGCTGCATTACATCCCCCACGATGGAGCTAAATAAAAGTGATAAAATGTGAGGCTCGCCCTGCATTTTTCCAAGAGAGATTTGATGGCTTTTTACTCCAAACATGGAAAATAAATGTCTTACAAAGCTCTAGACCCAACTTTAATATTTTATATGAGATCTGAGTCTTAGCTTTACCTTTCTCTTGAAATGCATAGGTAAGTCCTAACATATTTGCAAAGTACCTGTTTGTTTTTATGACCTCCACTAGTTCAGACTTTTTCACTCTGAAGCCATGATGTAGTTACAGTATCTTTAACAGTAGTATGGATACATTTTGTTATATTCTGGCATCCTCTTTGGTGAGGAAGCCAAGAAAGAATAATGCATCACAAACTCCATCTTCAGAGCGAGTTCAGACAGGCATATATGAAATGAACTTGTTCAGAGTGGGGAGCCCAGTTAAAAACACTAAGTATCACTAACCACCAAAATTAGGAGATGTTAAATAAAATCCTTTAAACATGACAAATAATGCATTGTCAACCTGACGCATATACCATTATTGATTCGAATCCCCTCAGAACAACTTTTTGAGATGAAGGGATAAAAAAGTACTTCTTCAGTTTATAGATGCCAAAGTGACCTAGAGAAAAAGAGGTAAATATGCTTTTTATGAAGGGAATCAATCTTAGAGCTGGAATCAAATAAAGCAGTAATCTGTATTATAATCTCCAGTTCAGCTAGAGTGGATCCATATTTGGATTTTCTTTCTACATTGCCTATGCAATGTGGTCAAGTTAAAATGTTTTCACAGTGTATATATGTATATAAAATTTATATAATATCACAATGTAAATATGCATATACTGAACAGAAAGGGCAGCTCACCAGCTGATATTGCTGTAGCACAACTGATGCCAGCAGAGCTGTTTTTTATCAGTGGTGCAAACCTTTTTTATGATTTTCACCAGTCACACTTGCTTTAGTTAGAAAATTTGGGGTCATTACTAAGAAGTGTGAAACTGAGCATGTTAAATGAATGACACAGTGCATGTAAATATTGTATGGTTTTAATGGCTGCATACAAGTCCCACATTGTTCATGAGCCTGATTTGCAGAAATCTAGTGGTACCATTTGTACCACAGGATTCATAGGGGTGTTCACTGAGCTGAAATGTGCTGCATATCCAGTATTTCTCATTGAGTCTGACATCAATCACCTGGGAGAAATTCAGCTGTGAGATGAAGGGATAGAAGTCAAATGGCAAGTTCTTACTGAGGTGAACTTCCACAGCTCCCTCAGACAGCTTTACCTGGGTAAAAGCTGGAACTGGACCCTGATCATTAATATTTTTGAAAAGCAGAACAAGTGGAAACAGTGAGTTATGTATTTAAAACTTTGCGCATGGACAATGTATGTTTGTAGAAACAATTTTCTATGCAAACAACAATGAGTAACTCCCACAGTTTCAACAATGCTTAACACTTATTTGGTTTTTCACTTTTAGAGAATTCTGTAAAGATTAGATGACTGCAGATTTTAGAGCCTGTAATTTCACAGAATCCATGACGGTCTTCATGGAAACCATACTCTCATTGAAAGGTTATTGCAGGACATTTGCTATAATTTGCAGATTTAGGTTATTACTACTAAAATCTTCACATTAAGTAACCTGAGAGAACATCCCTAGTATTTTTTTTTATTGTAGCACTGTGAAGTTTATAAAGATATGATGAAAGAGACTTCCTTAGAAGTGAAAGGATAGTGCATTCTTTCCTGGTAATGCCACTTTTTTGTTTGGACAGTTAGCAGTGGGGTACCCTCTTGAAGGATGCAGAAAGTGTGCAGCAGCTACTGCTCATAGTTAAGCTCTGAAAGCAAACAGAAGCTGAAAAATTGTATTTGTTATCTAACAGTAACTAGTGTTGTTCAGCCAGCACAACTGTTTTACTCAGTTGAATTAAACTGAGTTAGTCAGTCTCGCTGGTGTTCTGTTAGCACCAAGTGTTCCTCGAATCACTTACTTTCACATGCAATACATATTAGCATCAATTAGCAAACTATGTTGTGTTGTCCTCTTGTGATATTCAATTGTCAATTACCTTCAAAAGAATCAAGGATTTCCAGTGAAATGTGTTCTTGCGTGATTTGCTATTCCTGAAATTAAGATGGGGAAGAGAAAGGAGGGTGGAAAGACACAGTGTTCATATACGTGGCTCTTAACCATCTTCTTGGTTGCGCCTTAAATTAATCCACTTAGAGCAAAACATACTTGCACTTGTTCAAGTATGATCCATGTTTTTGCCAAAGGAAAATTACCTCTCAGGTGAAGAGTGAGACAAGACACAATTAGCCTGTAAGGAAAAGGAACTATATGAGAACTTTATGTACATGTATTTCGAGATGTGGAGTTAATGGTCATATTCAGGCCTTACGATTGATAGGAAGTGTAGGTGATTTGATCAAAATTCTTTTGAAGTACAGATTTCCATGAAGCCTTGCAGGTCTTGTGGCTTAGTTCTGTGATACTGCACCAGGTACTTCAAATGTGATTCTACTACCCTTCTCCATGCGGGATAACTTCTGTTGGGTTATATTTTAAAAAATATCAAAAGTTGCATTAAAAAAGTCATAGATCTATTAAGTTACTTTCCCCTGCTCTGAATAAAAGTGCCAATAAATTAATGGGATACTCTGGACTATATGAAATTAAGGTTGTGGCAAGATGTCTCCAGCATAGAATAGGTTCTACACTATGGGTTTGTTTCTCATTAACTGCTTTGTATTTAGGTACTCCAGCATGAAACGTATTAGTGTGTAAGAGATGTCAGTTCACTTTCTAGAAATATAAATAGAATTGTGGGAATATACAAGCCACAAATACTGATTGCTGTTTTATGTATAATCCAGCCCATGCAGCTAGGAGTTGTGTGTTTTATTTAGTATTGCTGTGATTTAAATGCTTATTTTGAACACTGACTACATACAAGCCACAATAATTTCAGTCCCACAATTCAGAACATGTGGTGACATTTTGAGATCGTGCAAGCTGCCAGATCTGAGATTAAAAGGGAAAACTGACCCTTTCTTTCCCCAAAACTAAATGCTGCTCTCTTAAAAAGACAAAAATAACAGAAAGAAAAAACTAAGCGATTGGGAGGAAACAACTGGAAAACAAGGGATGCATTCGCCAAAACTGTCCAACGTTTTGACGCTGAGGGCTGGATGCCCCGGGGTTGGCTGGGCTGGAGGCGCACATAAGGAACCCATCGAATGAGATCCGTCCGTGCAGCCCCGGACACACATCCTGCGCTCCCACAGTCTCGCTGTCCTGACTCGCCCCACACCGAATGTCCCCCGTNCGGCCGGCGGCCCTTCCCCTGGGGAGGGGGCGGTGGAAGATGGCGGCCGGGCGGGAGGGGCCGCGCTGCTCCGCTCCACCGCCTCCGTCCCTCCCCCAGCGCCGCCTCTTTCCCCACCCTCCCGCGCAGCCTCCTCCTCCTCCTCCTCCCCGGGGAGGGGAGCGGCAGCGGCTGCCCTGGCTGAGCCGGGCTCGTGTGCTCTCTCTCGGTAGGAGTCCGGGAAGATGGCCGGGGCCGAGTCGGGGATGAGCGGCGCCGGGATCCCGCAGCAGCCCCAGCCCCAGCCCGCGGCGGCGGGGCCGGCGGACGAGTCGTCGGACAGCGAAGGGGAGCACGAGGGCGCCCAGAAACTCATCCGGAAAGTGTCCACCTCTGGCCAGATCCGCAGCAAGGTAAGGGGGCCAGGCCGGCCAGCCCCTCCGCCTTCGGGGCCGGTTTGTGCATCCCCATCCCGGAGCGGTGCTAGCCCGGAGCGGGGGGCGGCCGCTGCATCCCGCCCGCATCCCCTGTAGCGGCGGCGGGGGGGTGAGGCAGCCGTGCCTCTTCCTTCCTTCCCTCTCCCCTCCTCCCCGTCCAGCTGTTGCGTCCACATCTGTCCCCGGCTGGCAGGAAGAGCCCCCCGGGGCGGCGGGNCCCTGCCCTGCCAGGGTGTGGGGGAAGCGGCGGGCTGCCTCCCTCCCTCCCTCCTTGCCTCCGGCTCCTCTTCCTCGGCGGCGGGCACGGCTGCCGCGGGGATCCCGCCCTGCTGCCCCAAGGCGCGGGTGGGCTGGCTCAGCGAGCCCTTCCTCACCAACTTCCCGTGCCCCCACCCTTCTTCAGCCCCGATCCGGGGGGCCGCCGCCGTGCGCCCCGCCAGAGCCGCAGGCACCGAACCCGCGGGGACCCCTCGGGCTCCCGTTCGGGTGCGGGAGTGCCGGGGGGGGGGGAAACCCGCTCCAGTTTGAAAGGCACCTTACGGAAAGAGGAGTGAACTTCTATACATCCTCGCTCGTGGGCCTGGCTGCGTAAAGCAGCTGTCAAAATTTCAGCTTAATGCAGTTTTTTGGCAGTCTCGGGCTGCCGATGTTGTCCCAGTGGAATTAACTTTTTTCGTGGATGGTGTACTTGTATGACTATCCTCCCCCCTCTGTAAGCATACGTTTGAAAGCATAAAAACAGTGGGACCTGACTTACTTTCTCTGTGGAAGGGTCCCGTGGCTTTCCACAATGCGTGCTCCACAGTCAGAGCTGGGGTCTGCACAGAGCCCTGTTTGGGAGAGCTTATGGATGCAGTGCCATCAAGGTCAGGGTTTTTACAGAAAGTGTCTGATTTGGGGGGCAAAGTGATTCTATGCAGGCCCAGGCAGAGCAAACCTACAGTTTAATTTCTACACAATAGGTCATGTGGCATTGTTTCCTTTACACAGCACCCATTAAAGTCTGTTTGTGGGATCCTGTTGAACTGGTGCTGTTATTCCTTTGCGCTTTTGCTTCATGCACTAGATACAAAAGGCAGCCACGTTTAAACAGAAAGTATGGTGATTAAACAGTAACATTATTCCATTATGTGAGGTGGAAAGCAGTTTTTCCCTGAAACCTCCTAAATGTGTTGTGTCGTTCTGTATTATTGCTAAATGTTAATTTTACTTTTTTGGATTTTAGGCCTGGCTGAAACGTTGCTTTAGTAGATAATATACAACTGTTGCTTCATGTTGGAAATGTGGTCCTAAAAAAACTTTCAGCTTTAGCACACTTCTCTGTGGTGGTCTTCAAAATGTTTTAAAGGTGATAGAGTGTGACGTCTGTATTAGCTGTAGTGCTAAGTGCATTTGAGGGTTTGCTCTCACAGAGGTTGATACTTGCATAAGGAAAACATACAGACTATGACCCTTGTCCACTTAGTTTTGTGAGTTTGAGATCCCAGCCAATTTTTGCCAACTGTTACAGATCGGTGGGATATTCTGTATCTAAGGGCTGTGAATGAATGCAGAGCTGAGATCGCCTGAAGATCTGAGACGGCTCTACCAGTGATGCTTTTGCTTATCATAGTTTGCGTCTTAGTTCTATTTCTGTGAATCGGATATATGTAGGAAAAACTGTCTGCTGACATAACAAAGCGTTGCTTTACTGGTTGCAACTTACAATGCAATGCCAAATATAAACATATTTCCATTTAATTAAAAGTGTTATGCGTATCATCGTTAAAGATGAGACTCATGTTAAATAATTCAGTAGCACTTTATTTTATAACTCACAATGCATTATTTAAAAGTAGCTATATTTAGACAGACAACTCCCATTTAGTTTATGGGTGTTGTATGTTTGCTGTTGTAGTAGTTGGTGATCGGTGGTTACATGAAACCACGAGAACAAGGAACATCAGGGTGCTGCTGGTTTACCCAGCTAGTCCCTTTCATCCAAATTAGCTTTGTTAAGCCTCGCTTGCTGTGTGGATGTGTTTGTAAGCTAAGGTTTTAATTAAATGGATTGGATTTGTCTTACATCTAAGAATAGACTTTTGAAAAACTCAAAACACGTATATTACATTTATCATTGATGCTTGTGGGCCATTTAAGACTGTACTATTTTTCTCCAAAGGTTACTTATTTACTTACTTCAAGCATTTCAGCAATGCAATATTGATTCCTTAGCTTAGAACTATACCCAAAAGTCTCTTGGTAATTGTTTATATTTTACTTAAGGATGGTATTATTTTTAGATGTTTTGGTACAGTTCATCATTTGTGAAAGCTACCATATGGTAATACTTTGCAGATAGACTCACTCAGGGGAGGATTTTTTTTAATGTGTGTATAATAAGATTTAGCAAATAGATGTACAAGATCAAAGCTCTTTTACTAGCACAAACATAAGCATAAAGGTTTCTAACACCTGTAGTACTCAAAGGGAGTTTTTAAGCTTTGGTTTCTTCTTCCAAAAACCCCCAAATTTATTATTTGACTGAGGGCAGGGGCTCAAAACGGAATGAGAAAATGAAAAGCAAAAGTACTATATTGGCAGAAGTAATTACTTCGAAGTTTATTGCTTGTTTGTGATATGCCAACTACATACTCACAGCTCTGTTGTCCAGTTTTACAGTAGCTTGCCCACACTGAATGGCAACCTCCTCAGCAAACTGCTCTCTTGAGTTCTGTTGCACTACATTCACAGTTAATTGTTCAGAGAATTGGCTGGTTGACAGGGCTGGACATCATTGTAACTCCTATGATGGGTGCATTTTTAGTGTATGTGTATCTAGTCCTTACTCTTTTAGAGTACCTTAAGGGCATTTGTGTCAATTACCCCCGCAGAAATCTTGAAGGTGAACATGTTTTGATGTCTGCAAGCTTGAAGAGGTGAGAACAATGTTCTTTGGGCCAACATTTTGTTTGCTGAAGCCCATACTTGGTTATCTTTAGGGTATCTTTAGGGTAGTCAGGACCAAAACTGATTAGCACTTTTGTGGGATTAAATCCAGCATCTTTAAACCTCATCCTGGAATCTGTTGCACCTGTTGAGTTTGTATGTGTTCCCTGAAGGAAATGCAAGGGAATAAATAGGAGTAAAACTGAAGTTCGAACAGTTTTGAGACAAAATCCCCAGGCAGAGAGCATTTCTATTCTTGGTTTTGTCATGTCTAATAACCATTTCTCCCCATTCTGGGAGACCTGAACATTTAGAACATAAAAAGTGTCTTGGTGAAAAACATTCTAAGAATATGCATTTTGGGTTTATGAGAACTTTGGAAAACTGTAGTCAGACAGTTTTGAGCACTATATATGATGATGTACTACCAGGGTTATATTGGAGATTGAAGTCATGGAAAGTTCTCCGTGCGTCTGTTAAACTTGGCTTCTTCGCTTTTAAAGATGCTGGTTAAGACGGGCAGCGTCAGTGCCTTCCTTAAACAGATGACTTCAGTTCTTGGGGCTACAGCCTGAAAACTGCCTGTCATCAGTTGGCTTCTAGTTTCTTTAAAGTTAATCACTAGTGCAAAGTACATTCCTTAAAAAGATGGCCTTGCTTCAGTTCTTTATAGCTGGAACGTGTCGAGAAGGGAAGGTTCAAATTAGAGCTGATGCTTTTGCTCTTTAAATTCTGCTCGCTTTGAGGATGAGCACGAGGTTAATAAATGAAACAGTCCCTGGATGCTTGGAAGTAGAGTTGTCAGATGAGGACAGTTACAGTTCCTACTCTTGTCTTGAGTACTCTGCCTAAAAGTGGATGTGAAGAATAGCACTTTTATCACTGACCTGGCTTCCTACTTTTAACGGGTCCATGTCCAGTTAATGCAAAAGCTCTGCTGTGCTGGATACGTGTTTTGCTCTCAAATCCGCATTGGGTATCTGGCCTGCGTCTATTTTTGGATGAAGCAGATATTCTGAAGAAGAAAGTATAAATCAGGAAATGCAAGAACATGTGGTATATTGAGCAAAATAAATACACTTGTAAGGTATGTGGGAGAATGCTTTCTTCCTCTCTTTAACCCCTGGTGGTTTTTGTTAGTAATGAAATTGCTATAAAATGGGAGACACAGAAACCTGTGTGTGTTATAACTAGAGGAGATACTATGGTGTTGTTTAATTAAATGCCAAGAGTTGTAGCTAGAATTTTGTTATCTGAGGCCTTAGTATATTCTTTTAGAGATCCAAAATCATTATGGAGTAATAAAAGTAAATGAATTAAATTCTCACTGTGATTTTATTTGCCTTAGCAGATAAAACCAGTCATTTAGGAACCGAGCCTTCAAAAAGTTTCTAACCTTTTCCATATGGTGACATTTGACAGTGCCAAGTCCCAGTAGTCACTTCCTGTTTGTTTCTGGTATACATTTCTCTCAGATTACCATAGTTTGTTAATTCACCTAAATGTGAAGTGCTTTGGGTGGTACCAGCGTTAGATGGCAGGATCACCATTCTCTGCAGTGTAATCTGCATTGTCTAGTTTTGATGCCTTCCAATTCGCTCAGCTAAGTAGTGGTTGATTCCTTTCAGGTTAAGGAAACATGACTTTTTGTTCGCCAGAAGTTCTCAGGAAAATGCCATGGTAGCAAAGTTTACCCCAGAGGGGATCCATATATGCATTAGGACTGTGTGAATCTGCACAGCTTCAAAATGTATTGTAAGTTGTAATTTATTCTGCAACTGCAGCAGTATGAATAGTGTCACTAAACTTTGTGTTTACACAGCGAGGGGCACAACTAAAGTGACCAAGTGCATAGCAATCGTCCTCAAGTTCTTGGCACCTGGTGGTATTCACAGAGGAGACTGAAGGGTACTGCAGAATGTCTGCCCTCAGTGTTCATGTTTTCCATGATTTTCATTCTGCAATTAAATTAGTTGTACTGTATATCCATCCTTGGTAAAATATGGCACCAACCTTTTTTTCTTTTTCTCCACAACTGTTGTTAAATCTGCCAATTTTGAGATTTGTTTCCCTCCCTGCATTCTGGCATCTTTAGCCTATTTTTAAAAAGTGAAATATTCAGGATCAGTTCATTAGTGTATGGTTCTGATGCATTGAGACATGCACAGGGCAATATATTTAAGTTTTCGTATACACATATGTATTACCCAGTTCTAGACAAAGCAAACAGCCTGGACAAAGCAAACCAGTGAAACCAGCATGTAATGGTGTGCAGTGTTTGTTTTTTCCTGTAATTACTGTGTCTCTACACAAGTTTTCAAAAAAAGAGTACATTAATGGAAAATTTCAGCTAAAGACTTAATAGTTTGGGGAAGTTAAAATAACTGAACACACTACTTAAAAGTAAGAAGGGTTAGAATGGAAAGAGTTACACTATTTAAGGCACAGTGGTCATTACCACTCCAAATTCTGACACATGTTTGTATAAAACTGAAATGAAATCTGCTAAGGCATTTTAGTGATGCATGTATTGGCAAAGCTTAAATTGCTAGCTAAGTACCAGAAAGGAGGAGCTTATGACATTTTGCAGTAGGTATTTGCAAATAGGTCTTCAAAGAATGTTGCTTTTGGTTTGTTTCTTTATTTTTTTTCTCCCTTTTTGGCATCTTTCAAGTATTAGTGCTATTTTGTACTGTAAGATAATATGAATTACACTTTTTATTTTTTTTTGGCAGCCAGCTGGTGAGCTGTGAATGTGAAAAAGACAGGATAATCACACTCATCTTTAGTATAAGATTTTGATTGTTTTGTGTTTTGTTCCAAGGAGCTGGGGAATGCTTTTCTGACAGAAAGATCAGGTGAAACACATTGAATTTATTGTCTACTTCACAGAGAATTCCTGTTTTTTTGAGAAGCACAAGAAGAGACTAATTGAAGGATCAATGACAACTGGGAATCCCTTTCTGACATGCCTTATGAACTTCATGTGCATAGTCCTGGAGACACACAATAGCCATGTTAGAGCTCAAGAAAGGACTATTCTGTAGCTGGGTCTTTATCCATGTAAGGCTATATAGATAATGCACGAACATTCTGAATTGTTTCCAGCAGTTATGCCAGAGCGTGGGATGCCAGGCTGTTGTATGGCTGCAGTATGACTACTAGACAACTAGCTGGACTAGCCAAATTAGTTTGGATACCTAAAGCAGAATACCTAAAATGACAGTGATTTTGTATTTGAAGTAGTCATTAAAAGAACAGTTGGAGGGAAGTATTGAAATACTCTAGACTATCTGAAGACAGTATAAGGCATCTTAGATCAATGTTCTTGGTCTGGAACACTTCAAAAGGCTGAATATTTATATATATAGCAATGTTCCTCTCCTTTTCTTTGAAGGCTAACAGAGCATGCTTCTGGTAGGGGATGTGTAGAAGAACATACATAGTTTGGGGACCTCAAAATCTTAGCACAGCAAGAAGGTGATGTGTGGATTCATTGAAGCTCAGAATACAGAGTTTTGGGTATAAAAGAATCCTCTGTAGTGATGCTGCTGTCCTCTGATAGTGGTAATTAATATGTAGTTTGATGTCTTGTGGAGTAGTTTAGTACCTTACTTGCATAGGAGCCACGAGACCAATATGTTATTCTAGCTGGCAGTTAAGTTTTTGAGATTTTTTTGTAATGATTTGTAAAGTCGGGAGAAATGGTGTTATGAAGTTATTGACAGAATGGCTAGCTTTGGTGTGGTTTGGTTTGATTTGGTTTGTTTGATACTTCAGCATCTGAACTTTGTCTTTTAATAAGAGAGGTAACTTTCTCACCTTGGTATTTGCCACCTTCTTACATTACTGTTTTATCCTTTCCCCTCTAGCCTTTCACAAAACAGTTACGTTTTCCAAAGTCTTTTAAAAGCCTAGGAACAGGCTGCTAAGTAACAGTGTGGTCACCATAGCTTATTATAATAAAGTTCAAGCCATAACTCTCCATTTGTTAGCAATGGCAAAAAAAAAGCACCTGGCTTGGGGGCATCCATAAATTACACCCATATCATAATAAAAAGAAGCCTCGTTCTTTCTTAAGGTAAACACTGCATTTATCACAGCAAGCAAGCCTACTGTTGACCCCAAATAAATATTATTTCATTGATATGTTAAAATCAAGACCACTACCTTAGCTGTTATTTAAAATTAATGTGGAGATTTATTTTAGTGCAGTGTTTAAGCAAATACTGAAATACTTCAGTCATCCTATACACTTTTATGTGATTAATTACTTCTTAAAATTAAGCCGGTGCTTAAGTCCTCATCGGATGTGGGCCATAAAAGCTTTGTACACCAAGTAAGAACATAGTTGACTTAAAAACTTTCGCTGTGTAGGAATTATCCAGATATATTGCACAATTATGAAGAAAGAGCAAATAATTTATTTTTCCGGTTAAGTTTTCTTTGAATAATATTCCTGTTTAGGAGTATTTCACCACTTGGATACTGAAAGTACAATAACAAAAGACTGATCTGTACTCTTCGGAGGGTTAGTGTTATTGTAATGAATTCAGCAAGCTTTTACACTTGATGAGAATTTATTTGTTTATTAGATGGGCAGCATGGGATTTATGATGATCTGGACAATTAATTTCCTTGCCTCTAAGCACTTGGGGCTTGCAAATTGTGTAAGATAGCACTACTTTGTTGTCACTTAGCAACCTGAATAGGGTTTTGAAACTGAGTAGTAGCTTGTGGGTGGCAAGTCTCCCTATGTGTTTGCTGGGTGGGAAGCAAAAGGAGCCCCTCTGTGGTCAGCCAGTGGGAGAATGTGTGTCCAGCGCTTGCCGGGGTCTTTCCAGACGTGCCTGCTGAGGAGAACTGGCTGTGCCCTCAGTGTCATTTTGCACTTATGGCATAGTTCCATGCTGGGAAGATCTGCTGAGGTTTTTCATGCCTGCAGAGTTTTAAGTGGATTTAAAGGACTGTCATGCTGCTCTGGTCAGTTATGTCCTGTTGTGTGGTGGCTTAAATTTAGTAACTGAGTTTGAATGGTTTCAGTTTGACAGCTGGTATCCCTTATTGCTGTTGTGATACTCTGGGGTGAGAAGGAGATCAGTGTCTCCGTTGCTGGTGAGAAGTGTGGCTTGCTCTGGTTCTGCTAAGGATGTTGGAAAGGAGCAGCATGGCTAACCAGCTGTCCCAGCTGCCCATTGGGCAGAGACTCCTTCCTTCCCTGGACGCACTCTCTGTTGACTGTGAGGATGGGCACATACTTCTGTGTTTGTTTTAATGCTCCCATAGAGACATCTTGCTTTGTGTTCTCTTCCTTTCCTGCCTGCTGCTGTCATGGTTTCTTCAGGAATTGAACAGAGTAAGGGTGACATCCCTTTCCCTTTCAGCCTGTGCCTCTGCTAGGTTCCTCCTAATAATTCCTAGAAAGAGAGGATCTGCCAAAGACTGTAAAGTTTGTTGGGTGTGGAGTCTTGGTGAGGGTACCAATATGAGTTTGCTCCTTTCGATAGTTTCACCCTTTGCTGCATCGTGCTTCAGTGGTACTGATCAGTCCTGGGAGCAGATGGTTCACTGTGGAGCTATTGACTTGAAAACTGGGGGAGCCTTTCTGCTGATTTTTCAGCTATTGTCATTTCTTGCGTGATGTGTTGGGGAGCTTCACATGAGTTATCCTCTAGACAAACACTTATTTGCCTCAGTCTTGTAGATGTATTAAAGCAAAAAAAAAAAAAAAAAAAAAAAAGAGACCACAAAAGGTAAAAGGGGGTTTATGAGTCAAGGATCCCATCATTGAAAGAATATGGTGGTGTTCATGTTGTAGACAGTAATTCTTTATATTGTGTATTCATGATACATTTATAATTTATGCCTGGGACGGACGCAGAGGGGACACAGATCTGCAATGGGGACCTAGTGTGAGCGAGTTACTTGGGTGTGAGGTGAAGAACCAATGTTTCGGATTAAATCTGAACTTTTAATGAAAGAAAAAATATTTTTGTCATTTACACAGCTGCTCATTACAGGCAAATCCAGTAGTAACTTTCAGAACCACCTTATTGATGTTTGTAAACTTGATTTTATTTCTCCTGAGTGAGCGAACTTGTTTAAGTAAACTTTGCATGTAACCTAGAAGTTTGCATTACATATAATGATTTTTTATGGGGAAACCAGAATTTAAGAAACTTTCATGTAGCTCAGTTGACTGCATCTTTTTTTTTATTGTGAGTGAATGTTGAGCAAATAAACATAACTCTATGATGCTTCTGAAAGCAAAGAAAGGACATTTACCTGTACTGAGTTCACTGGTTAACATTTTGTAGAGAGAATGTTGACCAAAATGTGCCTCAAGACTATGTGCAGCGTAGGTAAAATTTACTCTTGAGATGCTTTACTGCTTAGGCTGATGGTCTCGAGCCTTCCCTGATCCACTGGTAAATAATCTTTAAAAAATTCAAGGGCAGGTTACACAAGTTAGGGCCTGTGCTTGTATCCTGGCTAGTAGATGACACGTTTTTCCCTTGCTCTACTTTGTAATTTTATAAAAGACATTAAAAAATACTCCAGGCTTCAGAGGATTGTCAGATTTCTAACTATGCCCGTTGCTGCATTGAAAAACTCTGCCTCTTCCGTATTTCAAAGGAACTGAAGATCCTGCTAAGTACAGAACTTCTGACCTGTCAAAAGTCAGAATAGCTCTTGTCAGAAGCAAGCTATTAAATGTGTTGGCAGTGTCAAGCTGTATGGTTAAAGACCCTTCAGTGCTTTTATGTATTATCTCATGTTACCTGCTGTTGCCAGGTAAATGCAACTGCAGTGAATAGCTTATTTATTTATTTAGGAACTCATAATTGTAACTTCAATTTCTTTAAGCTTTGCATTTTTCCATGGTTCTGACTGTGCACTTCAGAGGATCTTCTTGCATAGAGATCAGTAATTAGAGCCCACAACTTCTGTCCAGGTGTGTGTGTTCGTGCAAACCAATACTTGTTTTGCTTACACTGTTTAGGGTACTAGAATTTTTAAAAAGTCTTATTTTGTTTGTGTTTGTTTTTTGGGGATTTTTCTTCCTTCGTATGGTTGCTGTGTGCACTATTGAGGAGTAGATGAGAGCAGTTAACATCACAGGTTCTGCTTCTTCCCCATCCTTCATCAGCCAGGGATCTGCTGCCAACAGTTTTACAAAGGACTCCTATTTCAATTTATCCTTTGAGCTTGTGATAAACCTGCATCCCTCACAGTGAGGTGTTGGGATGACATAACAAAATATATAATAATAATGAAAGGATAATAAATAGAATAAAATAACAAAAAAGATAATAAATTAAAATAAAATAATAAAAATCAAAAGAAATAAAAATAAGTCACAGCTGGAGCATGAGGTATATGAGCTTCTGCTAAATTTTTCAGATGATTATACCTTTTCTTCAAAATGTACATTAAGGTTATTTATAGCTGATCCACAGTTTAAATTACTGTGTGTAGGTGTGAGAGGTTATAGAGAGAGACTTTTTATAGAAAAACATATTTATGAATGCTGTAGTAGGATCATAATGGCAATCTGGGTTGGAAAACACTTTTTGAGGTCATCTGTTCCACCCTCATGCTCAGAGTAGGGACATTTTCAAGGCAACATTTGGTTGCCCAGAGGTGTGTCTCTCTCAATGTCTTACAGATTGATACAGAATCACAGAATCAGTAAGGTTGGAAAAGACCATAGAGGTCATCAAGTCCAACCTATTACCTAACCTAGCCAAACCTGTTACCTAACCTGTTGCCATCCTGCTACCAACACACCATCCTACCTATAACACACTACCCTAATATCTAGGTCATGCCACCAAGTACATCATCCAACCTTTTCTTAAAGACCTCTAGGGACGGTGACTCCACCACCTCTTTGGGCAGCCCATTCCACTGTGAGATCACCCTCTCTGTGAAAAAGTTCCTTCTAATGTCCAGTCTAAATCTCCCCTGATGCAGTTTAAGACTGTGTCCTCTTGTTCTATCACTTGTAGCCANTAGACTCCATCCCTTCGTCCAGATCATCAATAAAGATATTGAACAGGACAGGTCCCAGCACTGAGCCCTGAGGCACCCCACTAGTGACCGGCCTCCAACCGGACACAGCACCATTAACCACCACTCTCTGAGCTCTGTTATCCAACCAACTCCTGATCCAGTCCACTGTAAACCCATCCAAGCCACAAGCCTCCAGCTTCACCAGGAGTTTGTTATGGGGGACAGTGTCAAAGGCTTTACTAAAATCCAGGTACACCACATCAACAGCTCTTCCTTCATCAACCAGGCGGGTCACTTGGTCATAGAAGGAAATTAGATTGGTCCTGATTTATTTTAAGTTAAGTATTCTCTCTTCCTTTTATGCAACTGTTGATGATAACCTGTGTCTGCTGAGGAAGATTTGTCAGTATTTAACTAGTATCAGAAGCAAAAAGGAATTACTACTTTCCAATGGCACAACTTTAAGAAAGGCACTTTCCTTCTTTTGGACCTTTCTTTTCCCCTCCCGTTTCTTATAACATAGGAAAGGAGTTAAATAGTGTGGTTGCTGTCTATTTATAGATTTAGTAGTGTGCCAGGGTACACTTATTATACCTAATTAGGAACATTGTAAATAACTTGCTGTTTGCATTGCAGATAAAGGTGTATATGTTTGCAGATCAATGCCATGGAATCAGGTCATGCCTTATCAAGGTCTAAAGTCTTTCTCTTGTCTCTAAATTAAACTTCCCTGTACTGATTGGTCTTCCTACTATGACTGTGATTTATTGCCATAAGACTGTTTGTATGCTGCTAGAGTTAATATTTGAAAGCCAGGATTTGAAGAGGGACTCAGGGGAGATGGGAAGTCCTATAAAAAGAAATTGCAAGAACTTAAATGATTTCTGCCTTTTTTTTTTTTCTTTCTTTTTGATGCCATTCTGTATCATGTTTGATGACCTGGGGTTTGACAAATGTACAGTTAATCAAGATAGTGCTGCTCCATGTTCACCATTCTTCCTAAAACACCGGGTCTGGCCATGGAGGTGAATCTTCATCTCTTGCAGGTGGTGACAGATGACTCAGAAGTCACGAATATGGTACAGAAAAAGACACATCTAGACACAGCAGGGAAATACGTGGCACGGAGAATTGATAAAATGTAGACTTCTTGGCTGTTCATGTTCTGGATATACTTTTAATGATTTCTTTCTGGTAAATTGTTTATCATGGATGTCATTATAAGACTTTTCAAGCTGTGCAGTTTAGTTGATAGACTGTGTCCTGTTTGAGCCCAAGCTTCATCTTACTTGACCTTGGACCATGTAATCTTTGTCAGTTGCTGCTGACACCGC
Organism: Pitta sordida; assembly: GCA_013390025.1. NCBI lineage: Eukaryota > Metazoa > Chordata > Aves > Passeriformes > Pittidae > Pitta > Pitta sordida. The sequence continues at coordinate 315,755 of WEKX01014718.1, read as the reverse complement.
TAGTCAGTTTTACCGCAGCATATAGTGATGGAGAAATACTGATTCCAGTTCTTCTCCCCAAGATGTTAAGCAATTCTTGATGTGTGACAAAATTCTGAATTTTGTTGTGTATGGAAAAGCATTTCTCTGTTTTTCTTTCATTGGGGAGATATGTAATGTGACTTAAACAGAAAGGAATTAATACTAAGCTATATGACAAAATTAATACGCAGTATCTGCAGAAGAAAAAAGGTATTTGGTAGCACTGAATTTTTTTCTCGAGAAATTTCATCAGCAATTAAGGCCTAAGAATGTATGCAAGGTTGTATTGGAAATAAATATAGTACAATTTTTGTTCTGTAGGTAGTACACAGTGTGTAAAACTATTATTTATCTTGATAGGTATAAATAAGGAAAAATGTTCTGACACTAAAGATTTAATGGTGGCTTTTGTTTTAATTGCTAAATTACCTTATTCTTAGATGGAAAGGTCAAAAATCACTAGCGATATCTTGTAATAGACTGAATTTTTCTATACCTCAGAGTCTTCTAAATTTCACGGCACTTAATTTTTACCCTAGGGAATGGAGCTTACAGGGGAATTTCTATACATGCTATCTGAAAATGGCTTCTTCTCAGATTTTTTTTTAATGTTATTTTTTTTTCTTCACCCATTAAGAACACCATAGCATGTCTACTGTAACAGACATCGTACCATGTCTGTTGTCCTTTTATATATTGGCAATAAAAACGAATTCTAAACTGAATCAAGAAGGTGGTCTTGCTTGTTTTATTGCTTAAGAGTTCGTGTATAGTGAAAACTCATTTGAGAGCATTCAGGAATAAAGGCTGCTCATCATTGCAGTCTCTTGGCAACCTGTGTAGGGTTCATTGCATACAGGCAAGCAGCTGCCTGAGCACTGGTGGGAGGTTTTTGTCTTGGCTATTTTCACAAGTTGAGTAGAGGAGTGTTTAATTTGAAATGTCAGCATCCTGGGATTTGAACAATGGGAATAGATATGCCTAGCCTTCCTAAAAGCTTCCATGTAAAAGAGTGCAGGATGCAAAGGGCAGTCTGCAGGTTTCATCAGGGCAGTTGAAATGAAATGTAATGTGTGGAACACATTACTGTTCAGGTCCCTGCTGAAAGTAGATCAAAGCAGAGGCAGAGGATTGTTTGCAAACAAGAAAGTAGCTTAAGAACAGGTTTTTTGGGCAATGTCTTGGAGACCTGAAGTACACATCCCAGTGAATGCTTAACTTGATTGTCCCTTGCAGTAAACTCTTAAGTCTTTTGGTTTTGCCTCAATATGGGCATAATGATGCCAATGAACTGGAATGTTCCAGTCCAAGGTTGTCTTTGTGTGTCATCACAGCCAACAGAAGTTTAAATGAGGGCTTAGTGCAGGAGAGGGTGTTCAGTGCATCAGCAAAGAAAGATGTAGACCTTGAGTCACTTGTGTGTAATCTTCTGCTTTGGACAGAGAACAGGACACAGGAAAACGAGTATATGTGGAGTAGAAGTCAAAGTGTGTGTGATTTTAGTGTTTTGTGCAAAATGCTTGGTATGCACCTAACCTGCATTAGTAAGCACAACACACTGAAAAATTTTATAGCAAACAAGAAGCAGGATGTAAGTGCCTTTAGATTTTGCTGGCTGCTGTACATGTGTGCCTGGAAATATTGTGGGACAGTTTGGTCAGGAAAATGACCTGTGGGTGTTCTATCTCTAGCACCTTTCAGTGTGCTTGTTGTAATGGTGCTGTGGCAGCTTTTCTTGTGGAAATGGGATGTGCCTATGGAACAGGCCTAATTCTCTGGGTGGATCTTAAGAGTGAGGATGTTATCTTGAGGGCAGTGTTCAGTGTCTGAAATTTTTCATTATTTTTCTGCAATCTGTAGATTCTGAGGCACTCCTTTTTTGTTTTCTGTTTCTCCTCAGGTGGGTTCCTGAATTTAGTATTTTTAAAATTTAGTTGGACTCCAAATAATAAAACATGACTGCTTATTCTAAAAATCCAGCTAACCTTTTCCATCTTTCAGGAGTGAAATGATGAAGTCCTAAGCCTCTCTATGTATTTTGAGGATAAGAACTTATTTTAATTTAAAAACATTCATTACTCTAATCATTTACTACACAAATGGGCAAGGTGTAGTAGGCTAGTGGAACCAAAGGACAGGAATGCAATGTGGATGCAAGTTACTGAAAAGCCTTCTGTAACTATTAAGATGTTTTTATTTTTCAAGGCATGCAGGTTCTGAAATGTATACTGTGATGCTATAATTATTGGTACATAAGACTTGACCTTCAAGTTTATCTATCAAACTAGAACTGCCAAATTATTTTTTTTCTCTTCTTTTTTGTTTCTTCTCTCAAATGAGCTTGAGGATTCTTCAGAATACATTTTAATTCCTGAAGAAGGAAATTACAAGTTGTAAACTGAGATATAGACTCTGTAGAAGATATAGATTCTGTAGAAGATATAGAATCTATTGAATGCTAATTTAAAATGCCTTTTTTTTTAATTTAGGTTTATTGTGTACCACTTGGTCATTATGTCATGTTTTCTGTTCTCGTGGCTTTTCTTTTCTAAAACAACTGAGTGGCTTTAAAGGATTTCTGTGTTGCAGTGAATACCAGATTAGGGTGCTGGGCCCTAGTGATGATAAGATATGGCAAAACACCAATCAACAGCTATTTTTTTTGTCTATGAAACCATCATGACCTGCTGTGAGAGCAGCAGTGTAGGAATCTGTGCTCGGGCAGGATCTGTGTTCTGCCTGCTCGTGAGAAGGAGGAGCTCTCTTCCAAGCTGGGGAAAAACAATCAATGTTTTTGGGGTGTACATAATTTGATGTTTTCTACTTTTTACAGCAGGTACTTCACAACTGCTTTTCCTGTGAAACTGTGCCTCTGCATGTGGTGGTGTTGACTATTATTTTCACTGTAAAGTGCTGTACAGCTTCAGCTGATACATCAGGGAGGTGTCTGTCTGGAGGAGAGTAGTGCTGTATAGAGGTGCCTTAGCTAGCCCTAAATGGATTGCTTGCCTTCTGGATCCTGTACAGCCCTTCTGGGCTTTGTTCCTAACGTTGCTAATTAGCCAGGGGTGTTACGTCAGGTTAAAGCAGCTATCTTGCTTCCAGTTCCAATGTTCTTCATTTAGCAGTAGCTCACAAATCTCTGCAAAATGCAGCATTGTATTGTTTAGGCCTGTCCCAAAATACTTAGGAGGAGAGATTTATAACAGGGTTCTCAGTTCTGCTTCCTTATTTATTTGGTCTTTGCACAGTGGTCAATTAGCTCCTCAGTTTGGGACAATTTCTCCTACGCTGCTTTCAGGTTAAATTTTAGTGCTCCTCTTTTCTTTTTTATGTTCTTGTGCCTCATCACCAAACTCGTCTTTTCACATCCTAACCAGCCCTTGGAGGTTTGGTCCCACACTCAAAGTAATGATTGCCCTAGAAGAAGCAAGGCAATGATTGTCCTAGAAGCAGCCTGCCTTCCCTTCTTTTTGTGCTTATTTAGGAGCATGGTATCTGAAAGGTGATGTGAGAAGGGAGAGGGAATGGTGTGCCTCTACTTTACCAGCAAAGGAGAATCCAAAGCCTTGTGTGCTCTGTGTAGGAAAAGTATTTGCATTTTCCTACCTGCATGAGGCAATGTACTGCTAAGATGTGCAGCAAGAAGCACCCTGGTAATCACCTTACTTATTCAAGAGCTGAAATCGGTGGGTGTGAAAAATGGCAGGGGTGTTAGAACTAGATAATCATCAAGGTCCCTTCTAAAGCCATTCTTTGTGATCCAATGAAGAACTGTCTCACGTTTTCAACCTTTTCATTTTCTTTTGTGGTCTGTGTTCCCAGTAAATAGTTAATGTAAAACTGAAGGGCAAAGAGATTCAGAGTGCCCTAGTCCAAGTAAAAAGGCTGACACTTTGAAATAGACTGATCAGAATCAGAGCTTCCCTGGTACTGTTTTTCAGTGTGTGTGTGTGTGTTTGCCTTTTTTTATTTGTTTTGGTTTTTAACCATCCATTGACCTAAGAAATACAGTTATTGTAGTTAACAATGCTGTTATAACACACACTGACAAAATCCAGATAACTCGAAGTTGGGCTGACACTTGATCCTTTACTCATACTATTGTTCCATAATATTTTTTCCTCCATGACATCATGAACTATGAAAGTGCCAACATTTTTTTTAACTGCCTAGCCTTTTCTTCCTTCATGCCATAACCTTTATGTTTAAAAATAACTTTCCTTTTTTTATTTTTTTTTTAATTTAGTACGCATTTCAGGAGAAACGTAGTGGCCACCTGAGAATGTTTAACATCTGTTGTGGTTTTGCCACCACGTATTCCAAGCAGTTGGCACACACATTTATCTGCAGGGGTACAATGACATTTTTCTCAGCAGCTGTATCCATGACAACAACTGGGAATGTCCATGCCTCCTCTTTCATTTTCAGAAGAACATGAATTCTTACCTTCCTATTGACAGGTCTGGAAGCAAGAGATTCATTATTTTCATTATATCATATTCCCTTCAGTCATTTGATAATGTCCACTCCCAAGTGTTTTAATATCAAGAAAGTATCACATTAAAACACATGTACTCAGGTGTACAGAGAGAAGAACAAGTGTGTTTTGTGACCTGCTGCAACCTCAGGTGAATTGTGTAAATAGTTGAAAAATGAGGGTATTTTAAAAATTTATTTCAAGTATTGGAGTCGGTGCAAAGTATGTAATTTAAATACTGAAGTATAGAGCTATGAGGAAGAGTATATCTTTATGAAAGGCATTTTTGTACCATGACAGAACCATTCTCCCTGTGTGCCTAACATTCAAAGTTAATTCCTATTAGTGCACTATTTGTCTGTTAATTTCATATTTAAATCCAGTGAGTAGTATGTGAAGTGGTACACAAGTAGTGATGGGTCAGCTCTTCAAGAACACTCAGTGTCCAGCAAATCCAAAGCAATTTATATGCATAAATGGGAATTGTTGATGCTGAATAGTCTTGAAAATCTGGTGGTGTTAAAAGCATTTTCTTACCATGAACAGAGCAAAAGTTGGAGAAAAAACAAAGGGCCTGGGTAACATTATTTTGCCTTAAACAGAAATCTCAGTTCAAGGACAAGGCCAATATACACATCCTGCTAATATGTAGGTGCTAAAAAGCACAGGTTTTTCAGCTGAGATTTTGATTGCTGTGAAAATGAAGATACAAGACTTGCCACTTTGAGAGACTTAACATCCATTTTAACACCTCTTCAGTGTGCTTTCTACTCTGTTTTCGTGAGTAGTTTCTGGGCCTTCAAGAAGAGCCAACTCATGCCAGGTTTTCAGATCATTCACTGCTTTAGGAAACAAGAAGCACTGTGACAGATGGCAAAAGTATTTAAATTGATTTATTCGTAGTTACCTGTACAAATGCTGTATATTTTTTTCTTTAGGTGAATGGGAGTGAGGGAAACAGGTTTGGTTACTGTTTCCTGCCTCTTGCTTTCTCGTGGGGAGTGGGATGGGAAGGGGAGCTGGTACTCTTAGATTTTAGGAATCTGCAGGAAAAGAGGGGAGCCATAGAAGTGATGAAAGGAGATGGATGGGCAGACCTCTAAGAAGTCCAGAAGGGTTTCTGAAGAACGTGTTCAATTGAGGAAAGCCGTGAGGATTGCCAGCCTGCAAAGCTGACTTGCCCTCTAAGACTGTAGTAGTAAGGGAGAGGTTTGTGTGCAAAGCTTTTAAATGCTTCACTTGGTAGTTCTGAATTTTCACTATTTATAGGTGTATTATATGTTATAAGGAAGTATTAGTTTGGGGATTCAGAGTTGTTAGATGCCTTTTGCTATGCCGACCTAAAGGAAAAGAGGGTGGAGCCTGGCTGGCTAATAGTTTTTCTGTGGCCCCCAATCTCAGTTCATAACTGTTCAGGCCGGAGGAAAAGGCACCTATAACAAACTTGGAAGCCCCAAAGGACAACCAGGATCTACCCCTGGAGAGAAACTGTTCCCCAAGAGGGAACACCATGACTGGAGAGGCTGTTACAAAGCCATTACGTGGAAAATCTGTTTAACTATCAGGGCATGGACAAGCCTGGCTCATTTGGTGATTTGTGAGGGAAGTTGGAGGCAGAATAGAAGCCCTTGGGAAGGGGAGAGAGAGCCAAATTTATATGGGTTTTGGAGCAGAAGAGAGAGGTCTTTTCTGCCTCATTGTGGAGCTTCTGAACTGCTCCATGCAAGGAGGATCAAAAGACTTCTTGCTGGAAAGGGTGTTGGGATGATTTTTGTTTTGTTTTGAGCTTCCAGACTCTCAGCAAAAGACCTCAGTAGATCTGCCACAGTGAATCAACCCCCAAACCTTTAATCCTTCTTCATGAACACCTTCTTGTGAATTTAATGAATTGGAAGTTCTTATTCTGGGCAAATTCGTAGGTGTGATAGAGAATATGGCCCTTTTATCCTTGTAGGAAATGAGGAAAGCTTTGGAAAACAACTTATTGGAAAAGCAATTAAAAAGACATCACTTCTGTGACATGAGCAGAGTAGCAGGGTAAGAACTGGCTGTCATTTTTGAAAGCTTAGTTGCTCAGCAGTTTATTACTGTGGTTCTTGTGTAGTCCAGGTTATGTGTCCATAGACATCTTCTCCCACTACAAGTGTTTAACTAGAAGAAAGGAATGTACAGTAAGAGTTGGTGACATTTCAAGAAGGTGACCCAAGAGAATGACCTTTGGATGCAGCATGTTGGCTGGTCATGTGCCAGGCATTTCAGGATTCTCTCTGTTTTTCGGCTCTGAGTGGCATGGCTGGAGGGGTCACCTTCCCTCTTCTGGGGGGAAACTGACGGGAAGCACCTGCCACAGTGAGTCAGCAGGGCTGGACTGGCATTGGCTGTGGCATTCCTGCACCTGTTGGGGTCAGGTGCCAGCCAACCTTTGATGGTGTTAAAGGAAGTAACAATTCAAGAAACAGGGGCATGCTCCTAATAATTTAAAAAAAATGATTAAAAAAAATTGTTATTATTTTATTGTTATATAATTTTTATGGTTTTATTGCTGTACCTTGAGTTAGTGCCCTAGAAATCTCCTCCCATCCCTATGTTCCTGTAAGCACTGCACTTGCTTCTGTTCCACAGCTTTTTTCTTTTAGCTTCTACATTTATTACATCATTTCATTGCGAACGATGTTTGGTTTATGCTGAATACATACCTGATGGAACTACTCATTTGAGTGCTTGATCTCTATGCCAGTAAACAATATACCTTGGCAGCGCCAAGCATTTTTTCCCAGTGAACATGTCAATGGTTTCAGAGCTGGATGGTAATAAAACTTATGGAAGATCTTGGAATATGCATATTTTTAATGATCGCTCCACCTTTTTTTTTTTTTTTTTTTTTTTACACTTTGTAGCTTTTTTGTCCAACAAATTTATCAAAGTCAGAACCATAAGTTTTCTCGGAAAAGTATGAAACCATAATTTAGCAGTTCAATGAACTTCTTAGTTTCAAACCTCAGTATTAGTTTGGTGAATCAATTTATCAAGAGAACAGGCTATTTCTCTAGAAAGATCTGAAAGAGGGATAATTGTCTCTGTAGCTGATTCTGTCTGTCTGTCTTTTGTCCAGTGGAGTCTGGAAGCAACTTAATAGAATATAAAGTATTGAAAATTTCATTATCTAAAATTGCTTTCCTTAATTCCATTCACTTTACATGTTGTAACACCGAATTAGTGTGTACTCTGTTCAGAGCTGCTAATGAACTGCGCTCTATTTACCTGGTTACTCCTGGGCTTCTCTAATAAAGTAATGAGCTAATAACCTTCAGCACTGACGTATAGCAGATGCATCTGGAAAGGTGTCTGGTAATAATGGACTGATCTTCCTCTGTTTTGTTGCAGACAACATGGAAAAAGAGTCTAAACTACGGTTTTGGGGTTTATTTTGAGGAAAAGGGAGTCTTTATTTTTTGCTATGTATATAATATCCTAGCTGGATCTTCTTGCCACTTAAGTTTACATTATGCACATGTCATGTCCCTGCAACATTTCTCAAGCATTTTTTAAAAATAATTGCATCATAAATGCAAATATTAATGCCTCTTTCATTAGAGAATTCATACTCCTTTTATGCCTTGCCTTCAAGAAATTGCTTTATGATCCTAATAAATATAGATGATATCTGTCATCTGAAATGCTTTCAATCATGAGTTCTTTTAAGGTAAAAATAGATTGTCAGAAAAACAATATGAAAAATTAATTAAAACCCCACTTTGCTGAGCTGAATTATTTCACATGAAATTTGTGCAATACAACTAACAGGATAGTAGAGGGAAATGTAGCTTTTGTATTGTGAATGCAATTCTTTCGCTTATAACCTCTGGAAAGAGTAGGGAGGATGGGATTCATGTGACTTCATTTTATTGGCACCAAAGTTAGCCATCTCTCTTGTCACCCAGACTCCCTCTATAGCTAGTGGGAAAAAAAAAGTTGCCTCTCCAAAGCAATTACTCTCATTTCCACCCCCACCCCTCCCCTTCCCATCTTTTGGGTGTCCTTTTTCTCTTTTACCACTTTCTGTTATTTGGTCAGTGTTTACTTTAGCAGTCAGTCGTGGGACTTGCTAACATGGAGCCTGATGGATGTCAGGGATTCCTCTAGGGTTTTCCCATCTCCCTCCAGTTCACAATAATTTAATTTTGAATGTGTATTAGCCATTCTGCAGTAATTCTCTTCTGCGATCATGTACATAAGTACTCCAGACAGCTGGAGGTGATCTTCTCTACTTGTGTTGGTGCTGGTAGGAAGGGAGTTAACAAGTCCTACCCAGCATTCAGGTCACCTGTTGAAGTGCTGTCTTAATTACCTTAGAAGACCTATTTAAATAAGAGCCTGAACAAAGTAGCTGTGTATTTCGATAGCAAGAGCAATTCACTCACAATTCTGAATGCTCACAGTCATGGTTTCACTCACTGTTCAAGGCAAATCTCACAGATCTAATCTTTCTCATGCCCTTTTCCACTACATGGAAATGACTTTCAATAGGGCAGTTCTACCAGCGAAAGATGGCTGTGTAGAAGTAGAGTGTCACGCATTTTGTGATTTATTCTGTTAATATCTTCAGGGAAAGATGAATCAAAATAGCATGAGAAAGAGAATTGCATTTTTGTTTACTAAGTTTATCAGTGAATTGAATTTACATGAGACTTAGGAGCTCAGCTGACTTTTGCAGAAGCAAACACTCCATAATAGGCATTAAAACTGTTGTTTGCAAACCATGGATAATGTATCTTGTAATGAACACTTCAGGCATTTCACTTCCCATATAGGTAAGTAAATAATACATGTAGAAGAGGTGCATTTAATGAGAACAAAGACAAGTGCGGTTCTCTGATGCTGGAAAAAATACTGATTTTTCTTCATTAGAAGATTGCTTTAATCATCTGGTTTAGACAAAGAAAAAATGTTTTTTTATGAGGTATTAGTGAAAGACTAGCTTCTACTAATGAAGCTTTTAGGATGTCAAGGTGTCATGTATCAAGTGGTTGAGGTGACCTGGGAAGGCACAAGACTTGTGTTCACTACAGGTTCTAGAGTTTACACTTCAGGTTGCTTCCATGCTTTTCTTCCCAGTCTTTCACTCCCGTGCTTTTTAGACTTCAATCACGTGTGTCATTGTGCCCACCCACCTTGTTTCTTCCTGTGTGTCATCCCCCCTCTTCTACCTTTTGTGTCACTTGTGGCTTTCATATTTCAGTCCTTAAATTATCCGTGGGATAGAGGTCATCCGTTGCGAGAAGGCCTTTGTGTGAATGTGGAAGGTGCTGGAAGATGAGCAGAAATGCTTTTTTTGTCCTTTGTTTCATTTATTTTCTTCATAACCCCCCATAGGCAGGGAGCAAGGGAAGCAGGAGTGGCTGCTCCCTCCTTCAAGCTCCTGGATGGTTCAGTCTTGTGTTTCTCACCAGTTTGAACCATGGCAATGCTGATAAGAAATACAGATGTTTAAAAATATCTCAAATAGCTGAAAATATTTTGAATGTAGCTTTCTGTTTACTCGTAGATGGAAATTCTCTTTTCCTTGAAAATGTTGGACTCATAGAACATCCCAAACTGGAAGCTCAAAATATTGCTTTATATAGCAACGTTTCACTGTGCAGTTTAACCAATCGGGTGAATTCTTTCTATATTAGATTATGTGGGGAGTAATAAATCTGACTGAGGGCAGTGGCATATAAAAACCTTGAGAGGCAGAATAGTCACAGTTCATACTTGAAATCTTCTGTTTTGCAGATTTGTGAGGAAACTCCTGGGAAATAAGAGTTAGACTAGACTTTGGTTTTGTCGAAGACATAGTTCTAGAGAATCAGTGAAGCAGTAAGTATTGTAAGAATATTAAGCCTGTGAATTTTAAGTGTGTATCTGTAAACCCAGATTTCTATGTAAAGGCAAATGTGTTAAACAGTGATGGGTTTTAACCGAGTTAATATCATCAGTAGCATTTAAGTTTGGCAAACTTATTCCATGATCATAATTTCTTCTAAAACAAATGTGTTTTATAGTTTTCAGTATATTGGAGGAAATCACATTGATTCCAGCATTTCTCAGCTCTTCTGGTCTTGTGTCTATTTATGCTTTAGCTTTTGTTTCATTGTCATTATTATGTCATATTTATATATAGTATTTATATGTATCATATTTTTGTGTTAGTCTACAGCTGTCTCTCTGTTTGTAATACATATGCCATTATCTGTAACTAGTTTATTTTAATAGTATGCAGTGGATATCTGGTTCTTCATGTAGCAACTATCTTCTTAAATTTTCTTTAATCGGAGGAATATAACTGTCGTTTGCCAGAAACCATTTTCCCCTCTTACTCATAATATTTTCTTCTCAAACTTTTCATATTCACTGATACATAGCAAGGATTTAGAATATTGCTGTGCAGGAATCAAACTTTGTGTAGCTGCTGTAGATAGAAAAATATGATCCTAGTTTTATTTTGATTCCAATTTCTTTGAAGATGAAAATGATTAGTGGTGAATGTTTAGTGCAAAACACTGCATAGTAAGTTGCAAATGGTTTCTGACTGCCTTCAGACTAATTTTCTTAATATGTCAAATTAAAAAAATACATTTTGTCAACAGCTAGTTCATCAGCTTCCCTCTGAATCTTTTTTGCTCAAAAGTGAGGTTCCTTAACTCTTACTTTACTAAAATAACTATATACTTTACATTGTTGAAACAGATATTTAGAACCTGTCAAGGAGGGTATTATACTGTTTCTGAATACTTACTGATGCATACTAGTAGATAAATTGATAGTTTAAAATACCTTATTTTCAAAGCACAAAGAAGCTGGATAACAGTTGCCTGTTGAACACACTGCATTCTTCTTTTACCCGTTACTCTTAAATGTGATCATTACATGTCAGATTTTAGCATTGTATAGTATTAAACAAATAGGTTTGGCTTATTGATGTTTCTATTCTGATGCGTATTGCGCTGTCTGCATTGCCATGAAGCAGAGGTGTTTTCTGAATATCACAATCATAAAAAATACCTTTAAGTTGTTCATCTCATTAAACAGTTCTAGGAAAAAACTGTCAAGTGCTGAACATAACATTAAATTAAAAAAATTTCCAGTCTCGGTCTTGTCTAAATTTCTCACTCAAGTATTATAGTAAGTATCCCCACAGGAGAAGGATTTTATTTTGTATCATCATATCTTATTTTACCATATAGACAAAAAGATTGATTTCTCAAAGATTAAGGCAGATTAAGGTGTCACTGCGATGCTTATGTGGTTATAGAAGATTAGAGTGAAGTAGAGAAGTAGAGTGAAAATGTAGATAAGGAAAAGAGGGAAGAAACCAGAAATGAACCCATCAAAAAATACACAAAAAAAATTGCATTTTTTACAGATGGAGATTTAGGTTAATTCAGGTTTGTATCAACGTGATGAAAACCATCAAGCTCCGTTATACAATGGAGCTTCTCCTGGTTCTGTGTTTGATATATCTGCCTGGCTAAAGAAGTTATGCTACTGTTGTTAAATACTGTGGTTATATGACTTTCTAATATGTTTGAAAATGCCATCTGGTCTTTCCTCCTCTTCGTGAACGGGATACTTTTTTTCAGAAAGCTTACTATTTTCCCCTAGTTTGGGCAGAGTTTTGCAAAACCACTAGGAATTGCAACTTCCTCAGATTTCAAGTGAGGTTTTGCATGCTCCTTTTCTTTTGTGCCTTCGTTTCAGTGTTTTGCACTCCAACTACCAGGATGGTGAAACTATCGCTTCTATTAACCACTGGTATCCCCATTCAGAAACAATTTTCTGAGTGGGATGGGACTCACAAATTAATGCCTCCTGTGATGCTCTGCTTGTATGTTTTGGGGTTTGGTTTTTTTTCATTTCGGTGTTGCCATTCTCTTCTCATTATTACACTGTTGTGTTTTTTATGGTTCTCTCTGTTAACAAGATCTTTGACATGATCTGAGATGAAAATAACTTTAAAATAATTTTTTTTTTACCTCAGTCAAGTCATTCCAATGATCCAGGCTGCATCACCGTAGTTGACAGAGGAGTGGACTACAGGTCAGTATATGGTTGATGAGGAATGGGAAGGAGAGGATGAGTATCTTAGGCTGAGAGTGCAAGGAGGAGCCAATCTGTTGTGTAACCAAGTAGTTTCCTACTTTCTCAGCAGAGAGAGGGAGATGTCTCTGAAGGCCTCCAGAGGGAGATCCTGTCCACCTCAGTTGAGGTGCCTTAGGTTTAAAAGGGATTCAGAATAAAGCTTATGGTATAATTAAGATTACCAGTAGATTCTGTATCAGCTGCTGCTGCTGCATCATTTAAAATTGCCTAAATTAAGTGTCGTGATTTTCCATGAAAAAAATCTCTTTATGTTGCCTAGTCATAATAATAAAATTTTTATTTTAACTTTATAAGTGTCCCCACCTGGTGTGTGGGAGACCCAGGTTCGATTCCCGCCAGGGAGACAGTGTTAAGAATTGGACTCGACGATCCTTGTGGGTCCCTTCCAACTCAGAATATTCTGTGATTCTGTGATTCTGTGATAAGATGCTAAATGTCACTCCTTCTCAGTTTAGGTATTCCTATTTATAAACTTAAAATTCCGTGGCCCTAAATGTATGCGAAAGAGGGAATATGTTTTATTTTTCATCTGTGCTCTATGTTGATATCCAGATTCCTATTTAAGGAAATAAACTGCAAAGTAAGGCAAAACAGCTAAAAATAGGACCCACTAACAAACTCGCTTATCCAAGTAGAACATGTAGAAAACTTCTGTTCAGCAGGCTGGAGATTAATTTAAAAAAATAAAAGTATGTTAAGCAGGATAAACATGGCCTTTTAACGAAGGAGGGGAGCTATGTCAGTCCATTAGTTTGAAACTAGAAAGCAAATGGGGGAAGGAAGAGGGACGTTTGCATAGCCTGTGTGGTGATCTTGGTCTGGCTCAGAAATAATTGGGAGAAAAAATTGAGAGGCAGAAACTAGTGAGAAGAAAGCTGTGATGTTCAGTTAGGGTGTGTCTCTATATCATATTTCATGCCACGTCACCCCAGCAGTGAACTTAAACAGAGTATCTCCAGTTGAGTGATCAGAATTTGGGAATTAATTTGGAGACTTAATGATGCCTTTCAACTGCACCATCAGAGCAAATACCTTAATTCTGGTTTTTATGCGTTTTGCACACACTATTTAATTTTTTCTTTTGTGCAAGCTAATGTTTTCATCTAGATAGGGCATTTTCTGCCCACTCATGTTAAGTATTTTATTGGAATATTAAATCTAATTAAAAAAGGTCATCTAGAGAAGAAACAATCTGTTTTGAAATGAGATTGGAAAAAAATATAATAGGAAAAAGGTAAATCTATTTGGTTGAAAGGGCAGAAGACTAGATGAAATGAGAGAAAGGGATGATTTGCCCTATCAGTGTTGATTGCTGTAATTGAGCAAGTTGGGACAGACCTGTAGTGCATCAGGAAGTGAAAACCAATTATTTGTAGAGCATGAATTGTGGGGGAAGGGGAATAAAGTCCAGTCTTTCTGCTTTATTTAACTGAAGTACTGAAATTTGTGCAAAGGCCTGGTTTTGCCGTCCTGGTATATCACTTGAGCTAAGATGAGGTTAAAATTTTTATCAAAATAAGGTAATATTTTGGCAATGGAGTAGATACTGGAATCTTGAATTCTGTTGTTAATTTAATTCCCAGTTTAATAAGCATACCTCCTTATTTTGGGATCTTCATAGTGTAATCAGTCTTCATCACTAGGTTCAGTTCTGCTTTTATAAATATGAACAGCTTCTATGATAGAAGAATCATAGAATCACAGAATGGTTTGGCCTGGAAGGGACTTTAAAGATCATCTAGTTCCAAACTCCCTGGTGTGGACAGGACTTTTCACTAGACCAGGTTGCTCAGAATGCCATCCGATCTGGCCTTGAGCACTTCGAGGAGTGGGGCATCTACAACTTCTCTTGGCAACCTGTTCCATTTCCTCACCACCCTCACAGTAAAGAATTTCTACCTGATATTATCTAATCTAAACCACCTTTCTTTCAGTTTCAAACCATTCCTCCTTGTCTTGTTGCTACATGCTCTTGTAAAAGAAGTCTCCATCTTTTTCTAGGCTCACTTCAGGCACTGGAAGGCTGCAGTTAGGTTACTGTGAAGCCTTCTCCTCTCTGGGGTTAATAGTTACAATTGTCTTAGCCTTTCCTTATAGAGGAGCCACCTTGTGTACTGTGTCCAGTTCTGGGCTCCCCACTTTAAGAAGGATGTTGAGCTGCTTGAGAGGGTCCAGAGAAGGGCAACAAGGATGGTGAAAGGACTGGAGGACAAGCCCTATGGGGAGCGACTATGGGAACTGGGGTTGTTCAGCCTGGAGAAGAGGAGGCTCAGAGGTGGCGTCATTGCTGTTTACAACTACCTGAGGGGAAGTTGCAGCCAGGTGGGTGTGAATCTCTTCTCTCAGGCTGAGGACACCAGAACAAGAGGACATGGCCTTAGGCTACTCCAGGGGAGGTTTAGGTTGGATGTTAGGAAGAGGTTTTTCCCAGAGAGAGTGATCTCTCATTGGAATGGTCTGCCCAGGGAGGTGGTGGAGTTGCCATCCCTGGAGGTGTTTAAGAGGAGACTTGATGAGGAGCTTGGTGATATGGCCAAGTTGGTGGGAGGCTTGGATGAATGGAGTGTGGTGCCCATGGTTCCACACTTGCGGGCCTGATGCCTGGGTGGGTATTCCCTTGGGAGTTGGACTAGATGATCGTGTGGGTCCCTTCCAACTCAGAATAACCTGTGAACCTGTGAGAGGTGCTCCAGCCCTCTGATTATCTTGGTAGCCCTCCTCTGTACTTGCCCCAACAGGTCAGTGCTCTTTCTGTGATGGGAACCCCAGAGCTGGATGCAGTATGAAAAAGGGAATAATTTTTGCCAATAGTTTTAGTATCTCTGATTCTTTCAGAAAACTACTTTTGCAGAAGGTTTCATTTATTCATTTTTGTAGGATATTGACCTACTCTTCAGGAGGACAATTTCAGCTGATATAGGACATAGAACATAGAGGAAAAATTATACTCTAATTGAAAAGAAATTGCCGGTTAGATGACTGTTACACATCAAGCAGATGATGTTTGGGATTTTATTTCTTATGATTTAAAAAAAAAAATTAAGCTCTGTCCTAACCAGTATATGCAGGAGTGTTTCCTTATTCATCAAAAGGAGAACAGCTGCATGGATGGGATCATATATACAGTAACTGTACCTAAAATTCAGATTGTAATGAAGCGTTTTACCGTATATGAAATTCTGATGCAGAAAACTGAGCCTCTTGGCTTTGCTGATCAATACAAGCAAGAAACATGAGCCACTTGAGACAGAATTGAGAGTCTTAACTATTTGTAGAAAGAAAAAAGTGATAAATGAATGCAAGCAAAAAGCAATAACTTATAGGAAATAGTCAATCACACTGGAGACAGGGAGCTCTTGCTATTTGTTGTGATTTACTCTGGTTTAATAAATATAACTCATGTTAATTCATAAACCAGATGTTAAGCTGATATAACAAACCCATTGTTATGTTTTGCCAGTTCTGTTGTGAATTTTTAGTGCAGCTTCAGTAAATAAAGTCCCGGTGCAGTTACTGGATACCCTGGGGTAGGAGTCAGATGAAGCCCCCAGACTCTGCTCAACTTCTCCTAGTGCATTAAACAGCTGGATGAAACTCTGCCTCAGTGAAATGGCAGTCATAACTCTTCCATCTCCCTACAGGATGGGAGCACTGCAGAAGTACATCAGAAGGGATGGTCTAGGGAGGTGGAGATAAATTGGGACCACACCAAAATCCACTGCTTAGTTTCTTTTTTTTTTATTATTAGTTTATTTATCTGTTCTTTGACTTATCCTCTTCACCTGCTGTCTGCAGTAGATGATGTGCTTCATGATGAAAAGTAGGGGGTCAGCACTTGACATGTGAAGTAAAAAGCCTGTATTTTCAAGAAAAATGGAATTTAAACAGATGGGGTGGGAAATGTCATCTAAGGGTGTAATCTGAGAACTTAATTTTCTTTGCGTGTAGGTAATAGTTAAAGCTGATGTTCTTTGTTTTCTAAGTGCTTTCGGTTTTGATATTTTTCTCATGCTTTGATAACTCTAAGTATATTTAACTGTTGAATCAAATAATACAATTGAATTAGAAATGTAGAGAAGCCAGTGAGTAATACCTGCATGTCAAAAAAGGTAGTTTTTTTCTTTGCTTCAATTAAGTCTGATACAACTTTCATAAATTTCTAAGCTATGACGTATGAATTAATTAGTGCTTTTAGGGACTTTGGAGATAGTAATACAGTGTAGTATCTCTCCTTATTTGCTTGCTTGCAGTATTGAGCTGCAGTGTGAAAAAGACTGGAAATAAGAGTGGTTAATGTTCTCTGCTGTGAAAACAGGTCACGGTTAAATTTATATTATTTATTTCCATTTAACTTATTTTTTTATTTGCTTACTATCTGATTCTCTTCAACCAAATGTTATCTTATTCTTGGGGTGCAATTTTTGAGAAAGATACATGGCTGAGATTTTGTGTGTGTTTGTATATATATATGTAAATATATTTTATATGTGTATTAACACATGCAAAAACATATATAAAATATACATAGCTCTGCTGGGTTTGGCTGAGATAGAGGGTTTTTTGACATCCAGCATAGTTCACAGCTATTCTGAGTTGAAAGGGACCCACAAGGATCATTGAGTCCAACTCTTAAACGACACCACTGCCTCCCTTGTGGGAATCAAACCCCGGTCTCCCACCTGAGAGGTAGGGACACTCACCACTGTACTAAAGTGGATTTGAAGGCTTTGAGATAACAGATTTTGTAGGAGAGTGCTAGGTTGAATTTGTAGTGATTGCTGCAGTTTAGCTATTGGCAGGCTTCTTTGCTTGCCATGGGGCTTGATTGCCTGTTAGTCTAATGTTTGTTAGTGGCTTCTTTTTGCGGTGACTGTTGTGGTTTAACCCCAACCAACAACCGAGCACCATGTAGCTGCTTGCTCACTCCTCCTAGTGGGATGGGGAAGAGAATGAGAAGGCTAAAAGTGAGAACTCATGGTTTGAAACAAAGACAGTTTAATAGGTAAAGCAAAAGGTGCCCACAAGCAAAACAGATGAAGGAATTCATTTGCCACTTCCCACTGGCCGCAGTTGTTCAGCCATCCCCAGGAAAGAAGGGTGCCACCATGCGTAATGGTCACTTCACACCATCATTCTAAATATCTGCCCCTTCCTCCTCCTACTTCCAGCTCTATATGCTGAGCATGACCCCATATATTATGGGATATCCCTTTGGTCAGCTGTGGTCAGCTGCCCGGGCTGTGTCCGTTGCAAAATCCATGTGTGCCCTCACTTGCTGTGGATGTGGAGTGAGAGGCAGAACAGGCCTTTATGCTACGTCAGCACTGCTCAGCACTAAGAGAAACATCCCTGTGTTAGCACTGTCTTCAGCACAAAACTAAAACCTAGCATCATACTAACTACTGTGAAGGACAGGCCAAACCAGCACATTAGTTTTTATATATACAGAGACACCCCGCATATTCATGGTTCGCATATTTGTGTATTCAGTTAGTCCGGTTGGATTTTCAGCGAGTTGTGCGACCACATATGCATGCGCATAACGTGCCGGATCCTGGATTCTGTGGCCAGGAGGCACCAAAAGATGCTTCCTGTGCATTAATGAGGTGCCACAGTGCAAGCCAGGGCTCCAAGGACTGCCCTCCAGACATAATTAGTGAAGGGTGTGTGGCTACAGGCAGGGGGTAATTGAATATTCGTGGGTTTGGTATCTTCACGGATTGTATAACTTGCAGGACCTGCCCAGACCCGACTCCCCGCAACTTCTGGGCGTGCTCTTATTTGTTTTTTTTTTTTAATGATTTTCTTATATAATGTATATACATACATGACTATTTCTATGCACATATAAACTGTACACAGACATGTATGTACATGTCTCTGTGTATGTGTATCTGTGCACACTAAATGTGTGTATTAGGCATGCATGAAAATCTTTAGGGAGTTCATAGGTTTTAGGAGGTTTTGACATGTTTTTCAGCAGAGGGGCATATGGGGATTTTTTGTTTTGTGTTTTCCCTATTCTTCGTTTTTTACCCTAGAAGTCATTGAGATGAATCAACATGTAGTGGCATCCCTGCTTTATCTCAAAAAAGAGAAAATTGTTTGGATAGTAATATTGGTTAGAAAGGCCATGTCTTCATTATAGTTTTTAAACAGATGTGTAATTGGTGGATAGGGTTGACTGCTTTCTGTCAGTATTCTGTGAATCACTACAACTGAAAGTTGACAGCATCTTCTGGATCATGGTTGTTTTCTAATTATCCATTTCCAGCATCTTGTCTTTAATTTGATTAGCTTTTTTTTTTCTTTTAATGTGTGTGGTTAAGATTCACTTTTTAGTGGTGTAACTGTCTCCTTAGTTTTTTAATTTTCCATGCAGATGCATATATCTTGTACATAAGAATCTGCTTAGATACGACTCAGTAATAACCCATTTTCCATCTGTTTTGTGGATTGCATAGCTAATTACATATGTTAATATGAGCACCGAGGCCTAACTTTTCCTCTGAATCTGGGAGAAAAGAGTAAAGAGAATCAGGGTTTAAATGATCTTACTGCATTAACTCGGATCCTGTCAGTTCATTGTAAGGAAATAAGAAAACAATTAAAAGAGGGTCTGAGGGCAAATGTCTTTTCTTAAACAAATGACTGATGAATACTTATACAAGATCCACCAATGGAGTTAGTTAAGTAGAGTACCCAGACTGATAAAAGAAATTTTCCTTTTCATGTGTGAAGTTGATGAGTTATCTCAAATAATTTAAAAATGTCTGATTTTAGAAATTAGAAGTCTTTAATGTAGTGTTTTTGTGAGGTCATTAGTGCAATGGTCCATCATAATCCATCCTAATCTTCATAGTTTACCATTGTGCCTGCTTTCCATTTAAAACACCTTTACCTCCAGCCCACAATCTTTTTCAAAACTAGCTGTGCACTGACTTAAAAGATATGTAAACCGTGGTCTTGTCTCCAGGTCAGATCCAAACTTAAATTTGTTGTGCAGTATATTCTGAGTGATATGAGAAAATAAGTGGTATTGCATATTTTTGATCATCTCAGTTTTATTGTGCTTGTAGTCTACTAAATGATATTACTCATAATCTACCTTGATTTTTGCTTGTAGTCTACCTTGGTACTTATTAGAGGAAAAAAACAACTTTAAAACCTTGATTACAAAGCCTCGCAAACTTAAAAAGCTTGATTTTATCTTTGTTTTGGTTTGCTTTTTGTAGTGGCCATTTATGAACTGTAAAGCAGTACATACACTTAGTATTGGAGATAGTTCACATAGTTTTTGCAATTTTGCATCCAAATTACCATGTTTCATCTCAATTTCTGCTGAAAAGCTAATGGAGTCTTTTAATTCTTTGTTCAACTTGCTAGGGTGATTTTATGCACTGAGACTGCAGTTAAGGTACATTTGTCTTATGTAAGAAAGAAGTGCACTTTTAATAACCATAAATTTTGTGCTTACATATTCGCAAGATGTTTTTTGCTTCAATTGAAATGTGTCGCTGAAACCTAGTTGAAGACTTCCAGTGATTAAATACAACCTTTTACATTTCTTCCTTTAGTAACTAGTACATCTGTGCTAGTTTTCAAACTCAGTGGTGACAGTGGGTGGTATTGAATATTCAACACTAAAGCTCCACCCTCTTGCTTAGTAACCATAACAACATCTTAAAGTGATAGTAAGTTGCTTTCCCTCCTGCTCAGTCCCCAGCCTCAGATGTTTTTCTAAATGTAGGACTGTATTGCCAGTTACCATTAATCCTTGTGATTGGAACGAGTTAATAAGCAACACAGTTATTTGTTATTTAGGGAAAGCTCAAGTTAACATTTTCAGTAATATTTTTTTATACCTCCTCTTTTCCATGGACGTACTGGAACCCACCATCTCAGTTCCTAATTTGTAGGATCATCATTTTTAACATTTCTGTTAAAAGTGAAATTATACAAGTGAGTTAGGAAAGGAATTAGACTGAAAAATATTAGTCATAAATCTCTTGATATGTGAATTTTCAACTGATCACCAGATGATATTAGAATAACTCCACGAAGTTACAAAATTGTCTTTGCCTACAAAAGTTTAATAAGTGATCTGTTTCTCTGTTATCTTCTGTATTAATTTCATGTCTTCTGTGTTACGTTTGTATGTGTACAGCAACAGATACTACCTGTTATTAGGTAAAAGTATCTGGATGAGTTATGCATGTAATACTAAAGTTACTTTTCTTTCCCTAACAAAAAAAATGCACATTCAAATTGCTAGAAAAAATATTCTAACAGACTTACTTTTTTTTCTCAGTGATACTCTGTGATTATTCTGCACATAATTCCTTTGATCTGTGTTTTTTTAATGTGAAATTGATGTTTGGGTAGAAAAGCTGCTTGTAAATACAGAATGACATAAAAATGTAAATTCTCAGATGTTAGAAAAAACTATTTTTAAAACTCGGCTTTAATGTTTCAGTGATTTACTTTGAGGAACAAACACTTCATTTTTAAACATCCTGCTAGATGCAACTTTTACCAAGTGAACTGAACTGAGATTATTCATGCTGGATGTCCAGATACCTTCTCTTTTGGGCATACAACCTCATTTCCAGCTTGTGAGGGTATGTGAAGGTTGACAGATGACTTAAACCTGCCTGCAGTACCTGGAGCATGAGATTAAAGGTTGATTGTCCCCAACAGAAGGAGTGTTTGATGTTCTTGAGACATGTGACCATACATTTTGAGAAGAGTTTAAAATTGCATTGCTTTAAATAGTCAATCGATCAGCTCATTTGCTTGGCAGATATTTAACAATGAGAAAGCAATCAGAAAATATATTTTTATTTACAAATAAATATTTTTAACCATTGACCAAGTTCATCTTAGATTTCCAGCTTTTCTGACTTATTGTTATTAAGACGTTTTATAGAAGATTTTTTTTTTCTTAAAACCCAATTGGATATACAGTCTGCCCTTTTCCACTTCGCACTCCCCAGACAGCAGCTTCATATCTTCGTGGTGTGATTTTTAAGGAGGCCCGTTTCGCAACTGCGCCCGCGTGAGGCGACAGTCATGAATATTCAAATCAATCCCCACACCATGCCACACGGACCATAGGTGCACTGCGCCTGCCCTGCTCCACTCCTGCCTTGCCTGCCCTGCTCTGCTCCCCTCCAGCCACGCCCGCCCCATTCTGAGCGAGGAGGCTTTGTGCAGTTATGAAAGCTTTACACACTCTCAGGTAAGACATGGTGTCCAAGACTTTCTTGGGGTAGACATCTAACCCGAGTATGGAGAGACCAGGTCTACTCACCCAGAGAGACAACAGGACAGTGGCGCGGGTGGCTCCCTGCACCAGTGTCCCTAGCCAAGCGGAAAAGAGATTTTTCCCAATGTGGGGTGGCTGTGGGCACCAGGAAGTGCCAATGCAAACACTGATGCACATCAGGGCAGTGCCAAAACAGTGCTGGAGCACGGCGTGAGAGTGCAGGGGAATATTTGCATATTAATGAGCTGCCATTCTACGCAGAGATAGGGCTTTGCGGAAGGGCAGCAAGACTCGCAGTACCATGGTATTCAAGAGCCGACTGTATTTGATTTAACCACTGGAGCATATAAAAAGCAACATAAAATATTTTTTTCTCCAGGAAGTTCTAATTTAGTTCTGTTAATTCTGTGTAGGTGTTTTTGTGGGTGACCATGATATTCTTCCCTTTCTGTTCTTGCCATCTTTAACCATCAAATGTGTGAATTTGTATAGTCACTCCTTTCTGAAAGTATAGAGACCTCAGATAAAACAGCAGCTTAGTGTTGTTAGCAATCTGTTGATTAGATACAATCAGATACAATTAGATACATATAGAGACTGTTTTCAGCCGCTTCTGTCCCAGTCTTAATACGCTTTATTAAAGAAACAGAATGTGAGAAATAAGTCGTTTGAGTCTGATCTTTCCTGTGGATGATATTCCTTATTCCTCTCTGATGGGAAGAAGTGGTGAGGCAATCTAGAAAAAAAATAAACATAGTGTTATACATATATAATATACATACAAAAATCCTAGAAGTATGAAATTCAATGATGAGTACCTACAGTAGATAGTAATAATTAAAGCCTAGATCTCTTTAGCTATCTCCCTTTTGCAGTGTCTCTAATCCCTACATCGTGTGCATCATCAATCTCTTTGACAATTTGTATGCAGGCAGGATTCTACAAAATCAAGTCATCTTGGATTGCTGCTATCAGGACTGCCTTTTGTTTACCTTGATCAAAATAAATCCTGAAGTTTACCTTAACCCCTTGAGGGGAGAAAAAGAGGATGTACAGCCTTTGGAAAAAGGGG
Source organism: Pitta sordida (assembly GCA_013390025.1). NCBI lineage: Eukaryota > Metazoa > Chordata > Aves > Passeriformes > Pittidae > Pitta > Pitta sordida. The sequence goes on along the minus strand of WEKX01014718.1, from coordinate 292,772 downwards.
GAGGTAAGTCAGGGTGTGTTTAAGGAAGTTGTCAAATCGTGCAGGAGAAAAACTAGAGAGGCAAAGGCCCAGACGGAACTCAGCCTAGCTGTTTCTGTCAAGGACAATAAGAAATGTTTCTATAAGTACATCAGTAGTGAAAAGAGAGGCTACAATAACCTTCACTCCTTATTGGATGCAGAGGATGATATAATAACCAAAGACGAGGGAAAGGCAGAAATACTTAATACCTACTTTGCCTCTGTTTTTAACAGTAAGACAGACTGCCT
>WEKX01014718.1:260806-291519 GCA_013390025.1 Pitta sordida | reverse complement strand
TGGGGAGCGGCTACGGGAACTGGGGTTGTTCAGCCTGGAGAAGAGGAGGCTCAGAGGTGACCTGATTGCTGTTTACAACTACCTGAGGGGAGGTTGCCGCCAGGTGGGTGTGGACCTCTTCTCTCAGGCTGACGACACCAGAACAAGAGGACATGGCCTTAAGCTACGCCAGGAGAGGTTTAGATTGAATGTAAGGAAGAGGTTTTTCACAGAGAGAGTGATCGCTCATTGGAATCGACTGCCCAGGGAGGTGGTGGAGTTGCCATCCCTGGAGGTGTTTAAGAGAAGACTCGATAAGGAGCTTAATGACATGGTCTAGCTGTGGAGGTGTTGGGCTGGATGGTCCTGTGGGTCCCTTCCAGCTCGGAGTGGCCTGTGAGCCTGTGAGGGAACTAGGTTTATGTTCACAGCCCTGGGGTGTGGGTTCGGTCTTTGTATGGGCGTTAGCTGGGCAGTTGGACTAGATGATCCTTGTGGGTCCCTTCCAAGTTGTAGTATTATGTGATTCTGTGATCTAAAGGTTGACATTATTTTTATTATATATAATATATACAGTGACCCTCCATGTGTTCGCGGCCCGCTATTTGCGAACTTCAGTATTTTCAGGTGATTCTTCTGCAAGCTGTGCAACCTCGACGCATGCCCAGAACATACCAGGACCCCAGTCGCCTCGACCCCTAGCATCGCCACTTGCGCTGCGAGCACAGCCGCCTGCCCCACTGCTCCGCGCTCGCTGCTGGCCCCGCGGCTTGGCACTCAGAAGTCAGCGCCTGGTGCTCGCTGCCCGCCTCAGCGTAACACAGCCAGATAACAGAGGCAAGCCCCGCTCTCAGGACCATCCTCCAGACCTTTTAAGGGGAGAGGGCGTGGCTACGGGCGTGGCGTACTCCACTACGTAGTGGGTTCACTATCTTTGCGGATTTCATAACTCGCGGGAGGTGGACCAGACCCAACAGCCCCCGAGTAATGGGGGTTCACTGTATGTAATATATATTATGTATTGTATATATATTATATTAGTATTCCATTATCACTTTTTGTGTTCATTAGTTGGATTGAAGGTGGTGATGGTTTGTGTTTTGATTGTTTGTTGTTTGTTTTATTTAACTAAGATACCATATTTCTCATGCAGAGAATCCTGCTGGTATTTGGTAAGCATGAATATCGTGTGGTAGAAAATAGATATTGGAGTTTGTAACTCAGAGAGAGAATTGGCAAAGAAAAGCAAACAGAATAAAAAAGGCTAAGCAGATATTAGTCTAGACCAGCAAAAATGACAGTCATAGGTAATATTAGTTTTTCCTAATATTGATCTCGTCATTTCCAGTTTATGATCGGTGCAGAGAAATGGCCACCATTAGGATGATGTCTGGTTTAGTTTAGACACTTCAGGATAAAGCACATAAAATCTTAGAAAAACCTTTTTTTTCACTGTCTGCCTAGACAGGTTAGGGGCAGTGGTTGGGACTGATTCCACAGTGCTTCCTGCTCCCTGCATCAGCTTTTGCAAGGATAACAAAAGGGTATCAGGAGAAATGCTTTGTTCCTGCACCTTGGTCAGGGCAACCCAGGTATGAATACAGACTGGGAGAAGAAGTCATTGAGATCAGTTCTGCCAAGAAGGACTTTGGGACTGTTGTGGATGAAAAGCTGGATATGAGAGGCTAGATGTGAGCCACCAGTGTGCACTTGCAGCCCAAAGGGCCAGCTGCATCCTGGACTACATCTAAAGAGGAGTGTCTGAGGTAATTTTCCCTCTCTCTCTCTCTCTCTCCACTCCCCTTGTGAGACCTCACCTGGAGTTCTGCATCCAAGTCAGGGGTCCTATTAGAATGGGTGCAGAGGACTGCCTCCAAGATGATCAGAGGGATGGAGCACGTTTCCTACAAAGACAGGCTGGGACAGCTGGGGTTGTTCAGCATGGAGAAGAAAAGGCTCCTGGCCTTCCATTATGTTAAGGGGTCTTATACAGTTGGGTCTCCTATAACATGGACCTACGGTCTCAATTGGGGTCTGCGTTGAATGGTGGCCGTGCCGCCTCCGCTGCCACCCGAGTGACTGCTGCCACCCGTGCCGCCGCCGCAATGGCAGGTCGCGCATGCACAGTTGTGAAACGGGTCTCCTACATCGCTAAAAAAACATGCTACTAAGATCTGATGTTGCAATATGACGGGTGTGAAGTGCAAGAGAGCCCACTGTGAAGAAAAGAGAGAGGGACTATTTATACAGGCAGAGAGTGATGGGACAAGGGGCAATGGTTTTGAACTGAAAGATGGCAGGTTTAGATGAGGTATTAGAGGAAATGATTTACTGAGTACTAGTGCAGGTTGCCCAGAGTTGTTGTGGATGCCCCCAGCCCCTGAAAGTGTTCAAGGTCAGGTTGGATGGGGCTTTAAGCCAGCGGGCGTAGTGGAAGGAGTCCCTGCCCATGGCAAGGAGATTGGAACTATGCGGTCTTTAAAGTCCCTTCCAACCCATTTTATGATTTTTACCATGTTGCTTCAAGTCAGGCCTATAGTGCAATCACAGGTAGGACTCTGAATTACAAAGAAAGCAGCCTAATGACTCAGAAACTGGAACTCATACAAGGAAAAAGTTTGACAGCTTTCAACAATAGGGATAAGTCTTAAGAAGTGATGACAGAGGGTGAAATAACATTTTCCAGCTTCATCATGTTAGTATGGTTCATCCCATCCTTTCAAAAAGGATCTAGCTGTACGCCTCAGCACATGCTGTAAACACAGTTAAACATTACCTAACATTTTTTTGGTTTAGTGTCTTAGCCTAGAGGAAAAGCCTGTGCCTCTTTTGTGACCTCATGATCTATTGACTAAATTATTTCTGTGCATGATGTGAAGTATGAGAGGTGATTTCTTCTTGCATAGTCTTGCGTAGTTTTCCTTTCCCATACCACTGCTGCATTGTAGAATATTTTCCATAGAAACCTCCATGGAGATTTCTTCATGCAGTTTACTTTGTAGTTCAACACTGAATCAAAATTTTGATGGTTTTCTGTGGCAGCCTGTGTGCTCTTAGTAGCTAGTGATTCAGAAATTCTCTCTCCTGGCTGGCTCCCTCTGTTTTCCCTGCCTTATCTTTGGAGAAAAGAACCCAAATCCAAACCAATCCTGTTCAAGAAGTGATACAGACTCAGGCAGGGTTATTTTCATTGCACATAGTTGATAGACAAGGAAGAGTATGGGAAAGGAAGAAAATGAGGTCAACATTGCACAGATGTGGGAGTATTGTTTCTCTGCAGTGAATTTGGGTTGCGCAATATCTGGCCAGTAGCTACTGCTGCTGTCTGATGAACTATACTTTTAATTATTTTTTAGGGGCACCAAGAGTCTGCAGTTGATGTCCTTTGTTCTAAAATAGGTTGCCTAACACTTTTCATTATAAAAGATTTTTGTACCTTGATTATTTTTAAAGGACATTCTATTAAGTCTGTTATTTACTGCACTCTTTGGAAATCAGATATAGCTGCAACCAAAAAAATTCCTTGTTCTTTGTTGCTTGAAAACCTAGAGTGTTTTTTTTTTCTCAGTTACAAAAGATACAGGTACTCTTTTTCTCTTGTTGCTTTTATTGTCTGCAGAATTTTGGCAGCTTGTCAAAATGCTGCCCGAGCCTAAATATTCTTATCAAAATCTGGTCCCACACTTTCTCTCAGCAGCACATGGTGCTTTACTGGGAAGGAGGGAGAAAAAGTTATCACTGGGAAGAAGTATCTCCAAGAAAGCAGGTTTTTGGTTTTGGAGGTTTTAAAAAAAGTTACAATACATGGTTAACAGATAGGCAGAGCTCAAGACATTTGGTAAGGATGAGAGCATGATGCTACGGCTGTAGTCTGAAGGTGCCGTATCTCACCTGATAGGTCACCATGCATGTAGGGAATGAAGACAGATATTACAATGGCAGGAAGGCTGTTCTTATGAATTAAATGACTGATACATAGAGGAGGCTGTATATGAGCCTTGCTTCCTCTTTTAAGGATTAGTCAAAGCAATTCTAGGATGGATAGCCACTAAAATTTTAGGTAGTCCCCATTTGCATGGTATTTATGGCAGAACTGGAATCTTATCACTTATCCTGAGGTACAGGGGAACATTGCATGATAAGTCCATCTATAATCTACAGGAATGAGCAATCTGTGAATTTGTGACTGGAGACAAGTTTGGAAGTTTTGCCTTCAGCTCCGTCAGGGGAAAGGTAGTGTGTTCTTATTCCACAGGACAGATAAGAAGATAACATGCACTGATGCTTGAATGATGTGAAAATCAACAGCTCTGAAGCCAACATAAAGACTGGGTAGCATAGCATATAGCAAATGATTAAGTTAAAAACAAGTAGTGTACATGGTTTTCCTGCTTTTTGAACAACTTATATCCTGCTCACTGCCTTACCTGCCTGGAGTGGGGTTTCAGTGGAAAGAAACAGCATATCATTTTGTAATTGCAGATCTGTAAAAATGTTTTTGTGGTTTACAGAGCTAAATAATATCACTCAGCCGAACTATTCTGGTTTGAGTTTCTTAGTGCTTGACTTTGTCACTTAAATAATTGTTCAATGAATGTACTGTGATATATTTTTGAAATACAGAGCCAGTACAAATATTTGTTTCTTAGATCCTCTATTTTCCCTTATAATTGTAAAATACTTCTCTTGTTCCAAACAGTAGCATTTGTGCTGCTAATGCTGATTGTATAATTAGGGCTTTTAATTTCCTGTGAGAAAAGTGGGAGTAGGTTTTCATTTTGTTTTTTTGTTGTCTTGTGTAAATAGTGAAGTGCAGAGTATAATTAGATGTCTCTGCTGTCCTGTCTTACTTCAGGAGATAGCTTCTCCCTTTGGTTTTGGTGTTGTACTGTCTGGTTAGTAGTAGATATTTTGCTGCTTGTGAGGGGATTGTGTCCCAACTTTCTCTCAAGCTTCTTTTGGCTAAAACTCTTTACGAAGAAATTCTAATAATAATTTTAGTAGGAAAAATTCTATTTATAGCTCAGCTCACTCTATTCATGTGATCTGGGTTTTTTGTTGTTATTTTCCTAGAAAGCTTTAGGAATGAAGGGGAAGTACATCTACAAAAGTCTTCCTTATGCAGACTTTTTATCTCCAGTTTATTCTGCAAAGAAGATATTACGTGTTTTGAGGCATTGTCTGCTGCAAGTAGAGATGAGCAGCTTCCATTTGTAAACTCATGACCTTCTCACTATGTTTTCTGGAAAATGTGAATTTTAATCTGATGTAAAACAGAATTGATTCTTTATATATGACACCTTTATTGAACATTGGAAGACTTCTTCATTAAGAGAAAGTGAGAGAGCAATTAATATTTCTCTTTTAATAGTTTTCATGGAATGGTTTGTCATCTATGCAGCACTCAAATTCCATTGATTCTCTTGACTGAATTAGAACTTTCTTTCAATGGAAATTTGGGCACTGAAATGCAGTTGACAAACTGTGGAGTGTGAATGTGGGAAAGGAAAATGAAAGATGATATAGAAAATTTTAAGTCTTGTAGTTTGGTAATCAAGAGAGCTAGTCCTTTGAAACTGAACTTCTGATAATATTCCTGAGTCACAAAAAGGAAAAAGAGAAGTGTATTAACGAAATAAGTTTTGGACTAGGGTGATGTCTTAGAGCTTACTTTTGTTTAGTAATATTGTACATTTTCCTCTTTTTTCTTAAACACTTGGCCCCTTTGTGCAAAAGGCTGAATCAGCAAAATTTAATTAACTCTAACCTGTTGGGTGAACTTTATTCAAATTTCTCTGCTCTTTTAGAAGAAAATTACTTGGTTTCATGACCAAAGTGATGAGCAAGAACTGCTTCATGAGAACCCAAAGTTCTTGTGGTACATAATTGATGAGGGTATAAACTTCAGACTTCTTTAGATGTCTGTTACGTGTGTTAAGTTGCATACACATGTACAGTCGGGTCTCCTATACCATGGAACCGCGGTCTTATTCATCTCCCTTGAAGCCCACCTTCCACATTGATTGGCAGCTCATTAATATGCAAATTTGCCCCGCACCCTTACACACCCCCGGGCACTCCAGAACTGTGTGTATACAAAAGTTTAGTCANCTGCTGTGTGTTGGTGTTTGTGTCAGTGTTTCCCAGGGCCCACGGGCACCCCACGCCAGGAAAAGCCCCTTTTCCACTCGGCTGGGGACAATGGTGCAGGGGAGCCACCCGTGCCACTGTCGTGGTGTCTTTCCAAGTGGGTAGATGTGGTCTCTCCATACTCGGGGTAGACGAGTATGTCTCAGAGAGTCTCGGACACCATGTCTAACCTGAGAGTGTGTAAATCTTTTATAATTGCATGAAGCCTCCTGTCTTGGAGTGTGGCAGACGCCTGGCTATGGCGGGAGGGGAGCCACTGCTCCTCCCACCCCACCCGGAGCGGAGCTGCTGCCGCTGTGCTCGCCATGCTGAGAGTGGAGTGGCCGCCGCTACGGCTGTGTGGGATGATTTACATATTTATGACTGTCTAATTGAATATTCACACATGTCCGGTCGTGCATGCGCAGTTGCGAAAAGTGACCTTAAATGCTGAAAACTCATGGAGGGTGCGAAGTGGAAGAGGGCCGACTGTATACAAAAGTTTAGTCCATACCCTAAAGCACAACTTTTCAAAGATGTACCTTCCTTTGGCAAAATGGCGGGACCAGACATTGCATGCAAGTAGCACTACTTCTAACTTTTAACTTGAGTAACTACTTGAAGTATCATTTATTTTAAAATCTGCTGTATTGTGGCTTTGATTATCATCTGTAAAGAGGAGAGGGCTCCAAGAAAAATAGTTTCAATTGCAGGCAATTTAGACATTCTGTTGATGTTGTAAAATAAGTCTGTCTCTTAACAATCAGCTGTACATAGCAGATCAATAGGATTGTGCCAGCTTTTCAGTTCCTTCTTTTAGCACTTAACTTTAAATTCTTTTGCAATCTCTGTACTGCTTATACCTTGTGTTCTTATGCAAATCTATAGAATGATACACCCTATAGTGTATTTTGCTTATACTTCCTATTGAGATGAGTAGGATTGATGATCTCAGAGGTCTTTTCCAACCTGACAGATTCTGTGACATTTCAATGTTGAAAAATTTGTTTAGATACCTGCTGATACTGGTATTGTGAGACCACATTTTTCAATTACAGAAGACCCCTGCTTATCTACGGTTCACCTCTCTGTAGTTTCAATACTTTGCTGTTCATTTTCCAGCGAAAAGTGGTGCTGCACACATGCATGGAAAATGCCATGAAAGCAGACAGCCTCTTGACTATGTAAATGAGCTCATGAATATGTAAATAAGCCATGCCCAGGGGCCAGGGAGGGAGCTGGGCATTGCAAATCCTGTCCTGGATGCATTTCATGTAAACGTATGTGTGTTTGTGTGGCTGGAATTTTTCTTGGCTGGGCTGCAGGAGGGGGCCACCACTGTGTGTGTCTGTTTGTGAGAGCAGGAGTGGGAGGCACCTTCCATCCCTGCAGCCCCCATGGATCCCCCCACAGTGCTCTTTGTTGCAAAAGGAAGAGCAGCTCCCGCCTCTCGTACCTGCGGGGCAGCACCGCGCTCCCTCCACGTTGCCCTGGGCTGAGGCTGCGAGGTCCCCCTGCACTGGCAGTGCTGCCTGTCCCCAGTGTCTGACAGCAGTCTGGAAGAGTGAGTCAGGTTCACTGGCTGAAAAACCTTAAAAAAAAAAAAAAAAAAAAAGAAAAGAATCCGCGTCTTTACAATCAATGTGGTACAAGTTACTGTGCATGTGCTCCATGGGAGAAATGCTCTCCTGAGCAGCGAGGGCTGCCAGGGATTGGGATAAGCCAGACTCGGATCGTGCCCTCTGTGGGAACTGGGAGGAAAACCCCAGGTTACTTCACCTAGCTCCTGCTCAGGCCACACCTTGTTTGGCTCGGGCTCTGCCCTGGCTCGGGAAAAGATGGAGGCTCAGCCTCTACCCTGGCCAGCATAGGGGGCAGCCAATCACCCGTGGCCCCTTGGGACAGGACACCCCCTCCTACCTCCTGCCCCATCCCCAGGGACTGCGGGTGGGCAAGCTTCCCTGGACCCCCAGGAGCACTGATGCCTCCTCCTGGGGAATGGTGGGCCAGGCCCCCAAGGGGCGCAGGGGGAGAGCATCTGGGGGCTGTGGGGTGGGGGGGCTGGCACTGCCAGAGCCATTTGCAGCGGCACCTTACCTGAAATAGTGTCTGGGCAGTTCAGGCTCCAGCCAAGGCCAGGGAAAAGAGAAAAATAAGAGGGGAAAAAAAGAGAAAAGTATCACTTTAATAGTTGCGACGTCCTGTCCTGTCCTGTCCTGGTCTCGCCCCCTGGTCCCATCACATCCCATCCATCCTGCAGCTGCAAGTGGAGTGAGCTGGACAGCCCAGCCATGGGGGCAGGGTGATGGGTGGGGCTTAATTGCATATTCATTAGTTTGCTGTCTTCAAATCGCAGCCTTTGCGTGCTGGTCCCTGACCCGTGGCCCTGCAATACCCAGGGTATGACCTTCAAATTCTTAGAATTTGTAAGTAACCCGTATTACTTTTTTTAATGTCACATTTCCATTTATATTTTCCCCAAGTAAAGTTTCCCAGCTACTTTTACAACCATGCAAGACTAACTTTGTATCTTGTGGTAAGAATGTCACAAGGGATTGTCAAAAAGTTTTACACCATGTTGATTTTCAGTACCCACAAGTTTGTTACTCTATTGTATTTTCCTGTGTTTTCTTGGGAAAAATAATTTGGCTGTTATTCTTTGGCTCTTTCTTTAACCTCTTTTTAATGACAAGGATGATATTTTTCTTCTTGATCTTCTGGAGATGTATTTCTCTTGACGCCTCAAGGGTTATTACTGATGTTCTAGTATAGATTGTGTCGAACTGCAACCAAACGTAAGATAGCTTTTGACACTTGTTTTTGGGAAGGGGGTTGGAACCAGTACTTGTGCAGCTACTGCTTGCCAGCTTTAATTTTCCCTCCTCCCCCTTCTCCAGCAAGAGAAATTTAATCTCCCTGGAGTAAAATAATATCTACAAGGTTTGGTTTTTTCCTTCATTTCAGTTTTTTAATCATCTATTAATTTTGTTTGAATGACTTGCTTCAAATAGGAATAAAAATGAAGCAGCTTTCCATTTGAAGCAGTCTCAGTTAGAATTAGTTTAAATGATGAAACGATAGTTGTTTAATGGCCAAACAATTTCAGGAATAAATGTCATGTTGCAAAAAATAACCACTTTAGTGTCCTTTGGTTATGTTAAGGTTATAAGCTCATTTGCCTATGTCTCTGTAGTCTGCAAATCAGTGTCAGCAGAGATAGCAAGTACGGGCCAAAATTACTGGTTTGTGGCGGGATGTTGAGTGTGAAAATAACTGGCTGTCACTGAAGAGGTTAGATTAACTGTTAGAGCTGACAAGATATAATTGCTTATGAACTACTTTCTTTAACAGTGAACATTGTGTTACTTGAGGCTGTTTCTTCTTAGCATAGTCTCTGTCTGGCAGTAGAACTGGTTTTAATTAGAGCTTGAAAGAGCTGAGAATTAAGTGCTCATTTATTTTTAGCCAGGATAAATATTAACTTCAACAAATTTTTCCTCAGAATTATATGAATAAAGGGCAGTGTCAGACAAATATTTGAAAATGGAGATACTGGTAGCTTAATTGAGTCTGAAACAAAGAACTTCAAGCAGATGGTGTATATATGGAATGTCTGTCTTTTAACTGATTTCACCTTGATAGTGCTGAACACTGAAATTACCACACTTTAACATGATTTTCTTGATTGCATCACTGTGTAGTTGCTCAATAGGCCTTTTCATTTGTCTGCTCTTAGATAGCAAGGTAGTGAAATATCAGCCTCACATTGTCATTGCTGCCTTACCAGGTGCAGATTTGGGGTTGAAGGTTTTGCATATCAGATCTGCTTGTAGATGCTAACAAAGTTCTGAGATTTTCAAGTTGTGACAAATTACATACATGAAGAGGGCCAGTTAATTTCACATACTGTCCTTGACTAGACATATGGTTAACTAGTAATGCCTGTTTTCTCTTTGAGTACTGCCCCGCAAAAAAAAAGACCCAACAATTTGCTGCACTTCACAGGGACTTGATTTCTTCAGAGAATTTAGTCATTGTTATGGCTCTCTTTGGGCATCTAGAATCTGTGGAGATTTTGTGCCACCCTTGTGCTAGTGTCTTTGTATCAAAACTACGGATGCAATGGGAGAGAGTCCCTGCAAGAATGTAAAAGCACTTCCCGTATTAAGAGTGATAGCCAGAAGGTGTCTTACAACATGGAACTGATCCCTGTCTAGATGAGTGCTAAATGAATTGTTCTGGAAGGTTATGTTATGACTGTTTCCTAGACCTCGTCTACAACATGAAAATGTCAACACACAGCCCCATCCTATTTTATGTTCAGCACTGTTGTTCCAAAGTAGCTCAAATTTCTACTGTATTTTAAGGAATATTTGTTGAGCCATTTAAGATGGACCTTTAGAATGAGTTATCAGGTCTGAAAGACTCTATGGCCTGATTTTACATTTTCCTTTCTTGTTCTGATTAATCTCTTCATCTCCATCTGTGTAGACTGTACCTTCCATGGCTATGTATGGTGGAGAAGTTAGGTAGGTCTTGAATCAGTTTTAGGACAACTGCAGAGCTGTTTGGTTTCAGTAGGACAGTCCTTTTTAAAGATCATCCAAGTCCAACCCATCTGCAATGAGCAGGGACATCTCACTAGATCAGGTTGCTCAAAGTCTCATCCAATCTGACTTTGAGCAGGATGTAGCATCCACAGCTTCTCTGGTCTACCTGTGGCAGTGTCTCATTACCTTCATTGTAAAAATTTCTTCCTTATTTCTAATCTAAGGCTGCCCTCTTGTAGTTTAAAACCATTATCCCTTGTTCCATCTTTTTTTTTTCAAAACTACTTCATTAAAATTAAATATGACCCCGAATTAGTTTTGCTTTTTTTGCTCAAAGGAAAAAAAAATCACAGAAGACTAAAGTTCCAACATCTGGACTTGCAGACAAGTTGTACAGATTAACACAAAACAGCATGATTCATTGCAGTGTATTTTATCTTAGTAAAAAATACCAGTATGAACAGAATGCATGCATTTTAAACCAGTATACATCCTTAGCTAGATCCAAATTAGGGTTTACTCTGCACTGAAATGAAACATCAATGTAGCATATGTTGGCTGGTAGAAGAAGAACTTAGAGTGGGTAAAAAGCCATCAGGGCTGAAAAATTGCCAGAAATTAATCTCCTCAGTGCTAATTTTTATAGGATGCGAGTCCTAGTTAACTTGTGCACTGAGAACCAGAATGGCAAGGGATTCCTAGAAGAGATGCTGCTTTGGAGTTCTACTATTAGTGAGTGCGTAGTCCTGAAAATGCCTCACAAGAAACACTTTCCTAGAAATCTGAACATGCCGTGGAAATACAGGAGTAGGCTATCTATTAGTGCTTTGAGGTAGACATGGAGCAGAAAACTTTTCACCTTGACATGTCTAGTTTACTTTCCATGTGCTTCTGATTAATAGCTGACCAGGTTAATGTTGATAGGTAGAAATTCAGAGTGAGTGTACTGAGGAAGTCTGGATTGTTTTCAGAGGATATGTTCTTTCCTGCTCACAGGCTGGAGTACCACACGGAAAGTTATAGAGTTAGGATGTTAAAGCTGAGCTTTCTAATTCTGTTGACACCATTAGCATGTCTTTTCCTGGGAAGGAATCTCAAGATGAAATTTTTGAATGGTTTATATTTCCTTTGCAATGACAAAATTATGCTTCTGTAGCCTTTTTGGGAGGACACATGAGTGGAAGAAAGGTGCTGCAGCTTGGTTGTGAAATTAGAATGGAATGTGCATTTGCAAAACTGAAACGTGAACTGAGATATTTGGCCACACTAATATCTTCCTTTCCTCGAAGGCCTTCTGAATTTTTGTTCTGTTTTGGTTAAGATTTTTTTGAGAGCACGGAATCCAAGCCTGTGGATATTTGGACAGATGGATAGCATAATGAGCTGTTTAATGAATGTTTTGAGCAGCCAAAGGGACTCTTTCTGAGGGTAAAATGCCAAGAAACATCTTGTTTTCTTGTGTGTGAAGTGTTATTGGCAACACTGCCTATGCTGGTGTGTGCATTGTGCAACAGTAGAAAGCTTTATGTGAGATTTTTACAGTTTTTCAGAACTGCTCCAACTTGAGTTCCTTCCACAGGAGACAGTCTTTCAGGAAGAGACTGCTCCAGTATATGTCTCCCACAGGGTCACAAGTCCTGCCAGCAGAACTGCTGTAGCATGGACTTCTCTCTCCACTGGACCACAGGTTCTGCCAGGAGCCTGTTCTGATGTGGGCTTCCCACTGGATCACAGCATCCTTCAGCACATTCACTTACTCTGATTTGGGGTCCTCCAAGGGCTACCAGTGTGTCTCTGTTCTACAATGGACCTACATTGTCTGCACCATGGGCTGCAGGAGAACCTCAGCTCTGACAGCTGGAGAACCTCCTCCCTCTCCTTCTTCATTGTCCTGGGTGTGTCTGCAGGACTGTTTCTCCTGCATATTCTCATTTCTCTCTTCTGGGTGCTGTTTTACTACACTTTCCCCACCCCCTATTCTTAAGTCTGTTATCTTAGAGGTGCTACCACCATTGCTGATGACCTAAGCCTTGGCTGAGGTAAGACCGAGATAGATCTGTAATGGAGCTGGCTGGCATTGGCTCTGACAGACATGGATGAAGCTTCTGGCAGCTTCTCACAGAGGCTACATCTGTAGCCCCCGCTACAAAAACCTGGTCACGCAAACCTAGTACGTACATTCAATATACTAATTTAGTGGCTGTTGAGATCCATGATGGCAAATTCTTCTATGAAAGGAAAAAGCATGACAGCAGGAAAAAAACATGCGACGTCCTGAAGCCGTGATAGGTGAAATGCAAAGTAGCGAGGGATTACTGTATGTAGCAGAGCTAGAAGCCTGCTGCTGCAAAACGCATTTTTGAGCTTGCCCACAGAGAACACATGGCCCATGATGGCTGAACCACGTGATGGAGGACGATGTGGCTGCCTGTCAATCAAGGCAAGCTTGCCTGACAGCCTCCCTGCAACACACACCATGGAGCTCCTGACTGCCTGCCTGTGGCATCTCTTACTCTGGCTTGGAGGGCATTGAATGGTCAGTGGACGAGATGTCACACCTGGAGTGACTGTGATAGCCAAACCGAAAGAACTTGTATTGTACTAAACTGGATTACTAATTGCTTTATATTGGGTGTTTTTGTAGGCTGTGTCTTGCCTCACAGACTTATGTCTTGATACCATGTTGTATCAATCAGCATTTGCATTCAGATTCATGGTGTTCATGGGTTTATGTCTCTTATTTCTCTTGGTGATAAAATCCAGTAATTTTATTGTTGTTGTTTTCACTGATGTGGAATTTCCCAGAAAATGCACTGGTTGAACAGTGAGATGTTTTTATAGTAAATAGTCTCACAGATACTGCATCCCCAAAGAGCTATATTGGAAACTGGAATGTTAGCTTCTAGCTTGGATACATTTCTCAAAAAAACAAGCATATTTTTGATTATGTCTAGGGACACAGGCTTCTAACAAGCCCTAGAGAAGGGACAACATACTGTCTAAGAATGTAAACTGCTATTCAGAGATCTTTGTTGGTGGAGCCTTCAGGTGAAAAAAAGGGTTGAAACCGACGAACATGGAGCAGCACTTGAGTATTGTATCCTACACAGTAGAGTTGATAATGGAAACAGGACGGAGTCCAGATGGACTTCAAACACCTTTTCCCGATGGCATGATGTTGAAGAGGCCATGTTGATACTCAAATAGAAAGGATGTAATGAAGCATATGAGTTCTGCATTATAAATAGTCTGTACTTGCACTTAAATTGTTCAAGCTATTGTTGGATCTATGATGATGTAGTACAATGTGTAAATTCCCGAGTTTTATAATACTCAGATAAAAAGCTAGGCTGTCCAGCTAGTCAGAAAACCATGAAGGCTGATACCTGGTGGACTTGACAGATAACCCACCATTACTTTAGGACAGTTAGACATAAATATTTGCTTTGCTAAAGTTGTTGGTGAGGGTGCTTTGGTGTCAAAGTACACTTCGAAAATAATTATGACAGTGTGTAAAAAGTCAAATAGTAAAATATTTTTTAGTTAAAAAAATGTCAATTCAAATGATTGTGTTGCAGCTTAAGTTGCCTAATTATGCTTTTAAAGTGTAGATAAGTATTTAATTTAAGCTGAAATTACTACTGGGAGCATACCTAAGTCAGTTACTTGACTTGATGCTTTGCTTTGGTTTGAAACTGTTGCAGGATGCTATCTGACCTTCATTCCATCTATTGCCTAGAATAGACGATTTGGCCTTAAAATTTTTAATTTCTGATTAGACTTGAACAGCTTTGTAGGTTTTAATCTAAACCCTCTCAAAACATTTTCTGGGGGTCCTGCTACTAAAATTGTGCTCTTCATCTAAACAGGTCAGATGAAAATTGTCTGTGCTGTGTAAAGTTTTTAAGACACAAACAGAAAGGTTATATTTTTAGAAATACTGCAAAATGTGTTTTCTACTCTAGAAAACCTCTCGTTACAGTTATACTTTCTCCCTTGTGTGAAGGTAAGCAATCCTATCATATCAGTTGGATAGTGAAGTAAATCAAGAAGCTGTTGTTATATGTGCAAGTGTTGAACTGATTTCCAGAAAATACAAAGAAAGAATGAAGCCATTTTTTAAAATTATTTAGGAAGGTGTATATTAAAAACATTTAATAGGACAATATACTTTTTAACAGTGTGTTAAATTCATCATGCTGTACAGTTTTTTAACTTCTTATCTGACATGAATGCTCTGTAAAATCCCTTCTGATTGTTCATGAGACTGCAGTATATATTTATATTGCATAAGGATTTGGAACTTCTGCCAGTACCATCTGCCCGTCTAACATTCTGGATATTAGAATGTCTCCCATGAATATTATTTTTGAATGACTCATCAAAATAACTAAATTTATCTTTTACCTCTTCTATGAATAAAAATGTATTTTTGCTATTTTCAGCTCAGAAAGGAAGATATAAAGGAGAGCTGGGAAGTTATGTAATGCAATCATCGGGGAGAACTAGGTTCCTGTTCCTGAATCACAAGTAATGCCTTTACCACACTGGTTTTCATTGACTTCTTATTCTTACTAAAACTTAAAATTTTTCAGTACTGTTTATACTAGTACATAAGAAGTGTGTAGTCATTAATTTACTTTCATTTTTTCATTGGGCAACCTTTATGTTATATTTCCATCCACTGTGCCTTTCAGGTTCCTCTTTTGTGTTTGTGAGGTGACATTAGGAAAGAGTCGCTGAAGCCTCTGATTGACTCAAACACAGCTGCACATGTGAACTCTTGTAAGAGGTGCAAGGTGTTATTTTTAGAAATATTGTGATAAAGATAAGCTAAGAAAAACAGATGCAAAATGTGGAAACTATTTGCACGGTATTTGAAATTTTTGTTCTTTAAGACTAAATGCTGTAGAATAAAAACTTTTTTATAGGTCCCTGGATCAGGTCTGATTCTTTTTAGAATAATTTTTTCCTAAATATATCAGCATTTTATTTTCTACAATGTAAGTGAAAGCTAAAATGCCGCACTCTGATATCACTGACAGAAATGTCAAGGAAATAACATAAGAGATAATTATGTTCCCTAATTATTTATGATTGACATTTTCTCCTTGGTTGCTTATTGTTTAGAAGGACATTTGAGAAACATTGAGAAGATAGATATTACTTTACTACTTAAGATTTTATACATGTAAACTGCTATTAAATATACAGTGTGGTAGGTCTATTGTCTCCATCTGTTTAAAGAAAGAGTTAAAAAGGAGTTCTTTTGAAAAGAAATTATCTTTACATTTCTTCATTTGTCTAATGTATAAAACTTTCTTTTTATTTGGTTCTTGCAGACTACAAACAATTTAACAAACATGTTTTGCAAGCCACTAAGTTGCTGAAGAAAAATTTTTTACAACATTGTCTGAAACAGCTGTCCCTAACCCATAGAGAAGAAAACCATATTATTTTAGTCTCTTGCATTGTTTTTTATAACAAAAATGTCATTCTGACTTTAGACCAGCCCATCTCATTTTCCTGCAACCTAAAGTATAGTAGGTGACAAATGGGGTAACAGAGATGGTCTATTCTTCATATATGTCTGAGGTAACATAAAGTTCTGGAGTGCTTCCAAACTGGCATCTAAATGGGGACTTTTCTGTTCATACAGTTGAAATGAGAATAGGGATGTGGGAAGATGAGATGGGATGCTGTGACCAGTTGTGTATGTCATGAGGTGAAAAGGTACTTAAAAAGAAGCTGAACTGTGAGTTCTTTTGGAACCTAACCCTTCTGCCATTGAGAATAGAGCAATTTTTGCTGTCCAATTGGACCGGGCTTGAATCAGATCTGGGCATAACAGGTTGCTGTGTCTGCCTTTGGGAGTGCTTATCAATGCAGAAAAGCAAGAAGCTGTGTTCCAAGTTGAGAGTGTATGCTGGAAAAGAAAGGGAATTTGTCAGCCGTGCTTAGAATTGTTTCCCTGTTCATGACAGTAGTATCTGGATGTATAACACAGGGTGTCATGTGCTTTTGGTGTATCTTAAACAAATGTTATCCTCTCACTTGCTTTGGCACTAAATTACTCAGTAACTCATGAAACCATCTATTTGGGATTGTCTGCAGCCTGGACATTAGAGCATTAGCCTAGTAGAAGGGGGTTGGTTTTTTCTGCCATAGTTCATTTTAAATAAAAATGGCAGCACACAAAGTACTCGCAGAGATTAAAAGAGGTTTGAGAAGTTGTAAACTCATGCTGAAACCGGAATATGAATTGATGAATAGGCGTCAAATATAATATTGCATATTCAGAACTAGTTATTTTGGGGTACTGGTGGTTATTTTAAGGTAACTGGCATGTTGATGGTATAAGAACAATAACAACAGGGAACTCAAAAATACAGCGATGTAAAACGAATATGCTAATTCACAAGATTTAGTGGTCCAAATACAGCTCTACAACTATATTTTTATTTCATTTTGGAAGTAAAACTGCCTTTTTTTGGGAGGGGGTAGGATGCTTTCTGCGGGAGTGTGCTGACTCATGGAGTTATGCTGATTTTTTGGAGGCCCTTTCGACATTGCAAAGTATTTTTTGCCAACTTGTGCGCCTTTGCTGTAGGCAATTGCTTCATGGCTAAACAGTCTGAACAGTCTCTAGTGAAGTTACTGTCTTCAAAAGGGACATACAGCTTTGGGCCCCCTCCATCTGAAGAATGGAGTGCAAACATATGTTTCTTGCATCATGGGCCAACACATTAAGTTATCAATGCTTTTATGTGTCCCTCAATACAAGTGATTGTCATGGCTCTTTTGTGAAGACCTCTTTCCTGGTGATATGGTGTAGATTTTGCACATATTTATGCCAACAACACCTGGCAGAGCAGGTGCTTCTGGAGTATTATGAGAATCCAAAGCATGTTTTGAGGTGTGCATCTGGACTGCACACTGGTGCCAAAGTGGGCCCAATATAGGCACTTGCAGGGTCAGAGCTTTAGCCTCCTATACAGCACTTTACTATTTGAAAATGAGGAGACTGAAGAACCAGGTGGTGGGTTTGGGTTTGGTTTTTCTTTCAGTTATATTTTTGGACCTTAAGTACTTATGAAAATTATTTTGTCCCAAGCTATAAAAATCAGCCTCTTCTGACTTCATTAGCTGAAATGTCTGTGGAGGGTATTTGCACCTATCAGGATCATGCTCTGATTTGGCTTTGGTTTTCTTGGGAGAAAAATCTTTCAGTTTTAGAGTATTATTCAGCTATAGGCACAGTGTCTGTGGAAAAGGTTTGCTTCTACATGTCCCCCTTGATGCTTGGTGGAGACTGGGAGAGAAGGCACTTGGACAATGTGTTTTAATGAACCTATATTTTAGAAATGCATGATACGTAGGGTAAGAGGATTTGAAAGCTGTAAGGTTGTGCTCCTTCTTTTTCGATGGTACTGATTTATGGAGTGAACTGCAGGCAGGTGGTGTCCTTTAAAAAGTGCAAAACAGTACCTGCATCAGTTGTGGTACTTAGAGATACATTAAGGCTGCAGGTGCACTTTCAATGACTGTAGAAGTCTATTTCTTTACCACTTGTACTCCTTAGAAAGAAAACAATAAACAAATAAAACTCTGGAACCTAACCGGTATGGTTCCCTAGTTTATCAGGATACCCTTGATTTTGCTTGTCTGCCTTAATTGCTGTTGTGCTGTTCTGAACCATCAGACATCGTTGGGATGGGTAGCAGTGCAGACCCTACAGTGGCTTGCATAATTCTGAATTATTTATTTATTTGTTGTAGTTTTGGTAACATATTTTACTCTGCTGTAGATTGTCTTGTATAACACTCAGGTTCTCTAGGTTATCTTTTCTGAGATTTTAATACATGGAAAATTAATGCAAGGATGTCTTGAAATTATGTTCATGTCTGAAAGTCAATGTGCTTACTTGAATTTTTCATATTTAGGAAGCATATGTACATGAGGTTTGTCTTTAAAGTGTGTTCCAGCCTTGGACTGTTTACAGTATGATTGTATGAATTTTGCTCTTGCCTTTGAGCATTTTTTTCAGAGATAATTAATTCTCCTTCTTTATTCTATGTCCCCATGTTTTTAAACTGCTTAGTTACCTTCCAGACCTGTGGTGAATTCCAGTGTCATGCCTGTAGCTGTTTTCTTTTCCCTTAGAGATATGCATGTAAGGTTTGTAGCCTGTATACTGCTGCTACTGTATAGTTCCTGTGAAGAAAAGCTAGCTTTTACTATGATTATTTTTGACATTTATCCTCATCTTTGATCTTTACTAAATAGGATTGTGTCAAATGTATGGCTCTTTACTGACATAATGTTTTCAAATATGTCTGTATGAGACAACTAGAATTCCTGGAAGAAGTGTCCTCAGTGATGTACCTGATAATTAAGCTCTGCTTTGTTAAGTATGAGGGTTTTTCTGCATATTTCTTTATTGAAGTAATTTGTGTCAAAAATTGAACTCCTTTTTTTCACTGCCCCCACTCTTATTGGTACGACCACAAAAAAAAAGAAGGTCCATGTTGAACACCGAACTTTCCTAATAGGTCTGGTTGTACCTGTTTTTCATGGTCTGATTTCCCATTGCAGAGTAAGAGGGATCAATAGCTGAGTGATCTAGGTTTATGTTCACCACTCTGGGGCGTGCGTTCGGTCTCTGTACGGGTGTTAGATGGTGACTTGGACCAGATGATCCTTGTGGGTCCCTTCCAACTCGTAGTATTCTGTGATTCTCCAGTTTATCGGTTGATAATGGAAACCTTGGTACATCAGTGTAATCAGAAACATGAGTATGTGAATCATGAGCATTAAATAGGTTTGAAAGGTGTTTAGGGATTTAGGGGGAGTTTTTTTTAAAATTTTGCCTTTTTTCACCTTACCTCTTGTATTTTGCCTTCTTGACCTTTAACAGTGTCAGGATTTTGCCCGCTAGGAAACCTCTCTGTATCGCTAGTGACAGATTGTTTTTGTTTTGGAGTATTTATACATGCTGTACATTCTTTGGGAGTGCAGTATTTATGATTCCCTTTACGGAGCTATGTTCTTTTTGTGCTTGCCAGTGTGTGCACCTTCAGTTAACAGGGTGATGGGAGTGGCACGGCTGCAGAGGAGGAATGGTTTTTGTAAAGTGGAGAAGTGGAGGTTTTGGAAGCTGCCTTTGGTTCTTGTCTGCCAGCCTTCATTTTTAACCCTATGCTAGGCATGAACTCTGCTGTTTGTCCTGAATGTGCAGGGGAGGGGTCTTGCTCCCCTGTATCTTGTGCTAATTGAGTTTGTAAATGGGTGTAGGCAAATGCTTCCAGGTCCTCTGGAAGCATTTGAAAAGCTCTGTTGAAAAGCTTGGTATTAAGGTTTAAGCATTACTAATACATGTGTTAAAATGCCAGTTGGCTGTTAGCAGTGGGTGTGGAGTGGAAAAAGCCCATTCTTAAGAAGTGTAGAGTCAAGTCTTTGCCAGTCAACTGTGGACAATAGTGGTGTTTTCTTGGTGGCATTTGCTCCTCTTGAGTAACAAAGTTCAAAGCTTTGTCTCATTTCTGTCTGATCTGTTGAGAGCCTGTATGCATGAGACATGCACATTATCCCCCTTGTGGAAGTGTGACATAGAGATTGTGAGCGGGTATTTTATGGATACTGAACAAATATAGTGCACTTAATTATTTGGTTTTTTTATTTTTTTTGAGGAAGGAATTGCTCCACTTAAACTCTAAGATTAACTAAATCCTCCCACAATGGGTCACATTTTAGCCTTGGCCTCCGTTTCCTGTGAACGTGATGCTTAAGAGATGTAAGGCCGGGTTATTCCATCATCTTGACATAGCCCCGTGCTGCTGGCTATTGTCCAGAAATGTTGAAGAAATATATTTTCCCCCTAAAAATAACAGGTTTTGATATTTTTTTTCCCATATAGAGACATGATAATAAAGTCTGGTTGAGGTTAGATTGCATCAGTCTCCTAAATAAATTAGGTTTGGTATAGCACTGTTTATCTCTGTATTTTTGTTGTGTATCTCAGAGTTTAATTTACTAAATGCTCTTGAAAGAACTCTTATAACTTCGTGTTTCATGCCATGAAAAAACCCTAAAATTTTACTTTTGATCACAATTTTTATTGTGTTAATCATTTATAGCAACTATTGAATGTGTTGACTGACCATTTAGAAGTGTTCTATGGTGCACTTCTTTCTCTGCTAAAGTTCACCTCCCACTACTGAACCAAGAAGATTATGGAATCTTGCCAGTGAGAAATCTTAAGGGAAAAACACTGTGTTCAGAAAATGCTGCTGTATTCGGAATCCTAGGACTTGTTCTAAAAATAAATTTAATTGAAAGGATTTGTTTTCTTTTCTAATGTGGTTTACATCACTGTTTTATTAATATTTAAATAACAGAATGTCGTAACCTGGAGTACAGAAATACTTCTGTACAGGGCTCCCACCAGAATCTTGGAATCCTTACATGAAGCATTATGATGTTTATTTTGCCACTGGCAATTTTCTTGGTTTAATGTTGCAGTACAAAGGAAGATGAAACTCTGGGTTTTCTCCAGAATGAAAACCAGATGATTAATGGGTTAAAAAGGAAAATAATTAATATTACTAAGTCATTATGCTTACTCGTGAATAAGGCTTTAGTTGCCAAGGTTTACTTGTGAGACTCTCTTTAGAAATTACTTGGAGAGTTTTGCTTTTTTTCCTCCAAGCCACCAAAAAATCAGATGCTTGAACACAAAGAATAAACCTGCTATTTTAGTTTGTGTCCATAACATAGCACATCCACATTTTTCATTTATGTTTGCCATGTTCTCAGGTATATCTGCAAAAAGTAAAGCCAGAGTTGAAGAACCAAGTCCCACATAGTCTCTATGGGTGTTTAGATGTAACACAGTTTTAATGTAGAAATGCCAAATCATAGGCATTTTTAGTAGGAATCAACATAATTATAATTCTGTTTTGTGTTAACTTTCCTACAGTTGACAGCTAATGCTAAGCAAAGCCTTCTGCATTTAGATATGGGCAGCAATAGGCAGTTTTAAAGTTTCCCATTGCCATGCAAGAAGATGGATGGCTGTGAACTACTTGTCTGTTTTAACTACAGAGAGCTTCATCAATGTGATACATCAATGTGTTTTTCTAGGGTACATGGAATGGAAATAAGAAATTTACATTGCAAAAATTGAGTAAAATGGCTTCTGAATGATGGAAGAAGTGAATTTGCCTAGCTTTTGGTTCCAACCTCTATTTTACAAGGAGGATATTTGGTCTTCCGAAGCCTCTTTTTGTCCAGGACTTGTGTTATAAACTGGTGTGTTAGTCAGAACTGGTCATGGATAGCCTACTTGTCTTGGTGTACATGCTTGCAGAGGTGTTGTGGGGGGGGTGTGGTTTGAGATCAACTAAGAAATATTTTTCTTTCTAAAAATCCACTTTAGTACAGTGGTAAGTGTCCCCACCTGGTGTGTGGGAGACCCGGGTTCAATTCCCGCCAGGGAGACAGTGTTAAGAGTTGGACTCGATGATCCTTGTGGGTCCCTTCCAACTCAGAATATTCTGTGATTCTGTGAACATAACTACTTTCTCATGATCAAGGAAGTGCATGTGACTGTTGAGTGAGCTGGATCTGGATGGCAAAATTAGGCAGTCAAGTTGCGTGCTGGTTTGGTGGATTTTAGCTTACGAACTGAAAAATTGATCTAAATCATAAAATACTGCAGGCTGCCTTCTGCCTAAGTTTCTTGAAAAATGCCACTGAGTGATAGAAGAAACAGGTTTTTCAAATTCTCCCTTCTCTAGCTCTGGACTATGCTTTTGAGAAGAATATGTTCAGCTGACTATGTCCAGCCTTTTCTAAAGGCTTCACCAGCCACTTGTCAGGTAGATGGAGAGAAACTAAAATGTTGTATTTTAAAATACAGTTGGGTCTCCTATATTGCGCACCTGCGATCTTAATTTGGACCTGCGTAGCCCGACTTCTGCATTGAATGGCGTCTGCGCTGCTGCCACCACCTGTGCCCCGCCCCGCGGCTGCCCACGCCTGAGCCCCCAGCGCTGCCCAGGACTCCGCGCTGGCCGCAGCCGCCGCTGTGGCGGCAAGTTGCACATGCGCAGTTGTGAAACAGGTCTCCTACATCGCTAAAATCACGCGCTAAGATCTGAAGCCGCAGTATGGGGGACGCAAAGTACAAGAGGACCGACTGTATAAAAATGGTTGCTTTACTTGTCTATCAGGATCGCAGAATGAATATGCATAATTATCTTAACCATACTTCTTACTATATTTAAAAGATGGACCTCTTAAAAAACCTTTTTTTCTGCAGTTCTGTTTTACTATGAATACCGTTGACCCAAACCTTACACTCTGATAAGATACTGAATATAGATAAGGCAAATTTTGATGGATTATATTTTTTTATTTGCAGTTATTTCACTTTATTAAACAGACATTGTCTAGCTCCCTATCTGTTTCCAAGTAATTATAATCCTATATTGTCTTTCAGTATTTTGAAGTGAAGTAATTACATTGATGCAAACTCAATGACTGGCTTGTAAATAATAATCAATTGTTCCAAAGGAAAACCTTATTGGTAACTTTGGAGTTGCGGCTTCAGCCGAAAGCTTATAGCAGGCGGACATCTCTTCCAGTGGCTACCTATATTAATGCGTATCTGTTGAGTGTTTTGATTTATTTTTCCTTTTCTCTTGCTGTGTTTTCCTCCCTTAACATGGTATGATTATTATAAATGTGATTGTGAAAAAAATAGGTGCTTGATAAATTCAGATGCAATGAATCTAGGGTAAGTTTAACATTATCAGGAGCTTGCCTATGACCAGGTTTATGACACAGATTTTATCTTGCAAAGCATGAGTGGGAATACAGAGCAATTTGGGGGCCAGCCAAGAGTTTCTGTTTGTCTTGGAGTACTAAAGTACGAGTAAAGCAGTGAGCACTGGTGCCTTTATAGTTGCTCTTCAAACTGTTACGTACTATGTGTGTGTATATAGAAGTTTCAGTTTTGTTATTATTTGATAATTCATTGTATAAACTTGAGGATTTTCTTTGAATCATTTTTAGCTATCTGTGAAAATAAAAGTAGGCAAGAAATGCTGGCAAAAGTGAAAGCTTTTCTTAAGGCCAAAGGGAATAATGTTAATTACTCTTTCTAAAGTAAATCATTACTTAAATGTGATAAAAATGAGCCATTTGAAGACTATATATGTTTCAGCTCCAGGCATACACTGTTGACTGTTCTATTTGAAGCACTGTTGAATGCAGTTTAAGAAGTGAAACTGTAAGTTTTTTTCCCCATAAACTTTCAGCTGTAGTTCTACTGATGCTGAGGGAAGTTACACCACCATATTATATTCTAATGATATCTTACTGGAGTTTTAAAATTTCAAATTATGTAACATGGCAGTGTGACTTACCAGCAGATAGACAGAAAGTAAACCAGTCTGGAGCCACTTCCGCTTAACAAACCGGTACGTTTTCAGCTGTTCAGTGCTTCAGATGAGCTGCTATTTTTAGCAAAATACAGCTAAATTTAGCTGTTTGCCAGAGATCCTATCTCTTTCTCTGGTAAGATCACTTACCTAAAATGACAGAATTCTGAGTTGGAAGGGACCCACAAGGATCATTGAGTCCAACTCTCAAACGGCGCCACTGCCTCCCTGGTGGGCATCGAACCCCCGGGCTCCCGCACGAGAGGTGGGGATGCTCATCACTGTACTAAAGTGGATTTTGCATGGCCTTTCTCATGCTACCCTCTTAGGCTGTGTAGAAAATTTACTGTCCTCTCCTGTTCATCTGCCTGTTTTGAAGAGGGATCAATGTGTGTGATAGAGTATGAGGAACGTTGTTCCTCTGATTTTTCCCTTCACCCCTGCCTCATAAACATGATTTCCCTGCTTTTTGGAGCAGTGGGATGTATGTGCTGTGCAGTTCCTTAATCTTGCCATGAAATTGTCTACAGGTGGAGATTTTTGTTCCTGTTGCCACTTAGGATTTTTTGTTGAGTGATTTAAATCTACTGGTCCCAGAGGAAGACAGGTGCCACGAAGAGGAGATATTCTTTTGTTGTGAAGCTACGCCCCCCCACCCCCGCCAAAAAACTGGTCGCGTGATGTCTATTAGAGAGGAGGACATGGAGATGTGACCTCTCCGTATGCAGATACGCTTGCAGCATACAAGACTTTTGTAAGCGTTAGGTGTATCACTGGTGCTCATGAGCTCACACTCGTGTGTGTATGAAAACTTTTTCTTCCGTAGTTCAGTGACGTCGGAAAGTATTTGCTACGCTCACCTCAAGCATATATATGAATTTTACTGAAGGCTATTAGTCTGGATGTAAATTTTCAGAAGGTCTGTATTTCCTTAGGAATCTATTATAGCATTAATTTTTAAATGGTTTTCTGATGAAGGATATTGTTAAGTTGAACTAAAACCAATGAAATACAATTTCTTAAGATTTATTGAAGCAGTAATTTGACATAAAGCATCTGATTAATGCAAGCATTTGGTGAAAGTTTCATTTAAAATTGTGACAGAAATGCCCATGTAGCATTCCAGCTTTTCAATTTTTAAAAGGTTATTGATTTCTAAAATGCTCTATTTCACAACTGGAAAGGAGCAATTAGTTGAAGTGAAACACTTGTGTTTTTGAAGAACAAATTTGAAGAACAAATTTAAGAATAGGAAGAAACATCAGAGCCTTGAGAATTTTCAATATGCTTTCATACTAATTTTCCAAATAATTTTTACTTATTTAGTCTTAATTTGGGGTCAGGTGTTGGGGTTTTTTTAATGTAAAATGGCCTGATGGGTTGAAATTAGCCAAGTTACACAGAATTTCTATTGGCTTCCTGGTTTCATAAGCCTACCAGGAAGGTTGTGAGAGGTCATGCTGCTGGGGGGAGAGCATGGCTGCAGTTTGGGTGTGCTCTGGCTGAACTAATCAGAAAAAAAAATGTTTGCAAAGGAGGGAGTGGTTCTGCGTTAGTTTTTGCATGGGGAGAGGAACTACTTGCATCTATTTTTCTCTTTTCTAAAGCAATGGGAGAAGGCTTAGTGAATCAGGTTGAGTGTCTTTTGCATTGTAATATGGCTTTAATTTATAGTATCGTTCTTTAGGTTCCTGAGTTGCCACAGGCACATAGATTTCTAAAATTTGCAGCAGTGTTAGATACCTACTGTTCCACATTTTTTGTTACAAGTAATGTAGCAATTTGAGAAAGTGATAGTTCTCTGAATGTAGTTAATCCTTATTCTTGTCTTTGCTGAAATACTTTCAGCAAACTTCATGCAAAGTCCTCTGAGGGGGACGATGTACTTGGAGTTGTCTTCTGCCCATCCTTTGTAGTCAGCATTCCTTTTACTTACAGACAGGAAAGATGAATAACCTGAGAATATATTCTTTAAGCTGTGAAAGGTAGATCTAGCTCTGTTCTGGATCAAGCAGAGATGGAGGAAGGGATTTAGCAAAGCAGCTGTTGCACCACTGATTTTCTTGTGTAGATGGAGATGCAAATTTTTGATAGCAATAAACAGAATATACTCATCTGTATATTCCACAGTTAGAGACATGATACAGCAGTGGAAAACCCCCCATTCTCTACATGTTCAAAGGCTTTTATGAAGTAGCCGTACCTAGTGCAGGGAGCTACATTATCCGGGTAACTGAGAAATAAGTAGGAAAATGGCACAAAAACCTGTTGTGCCAGTATGTGGAAATTATGCGCAAATGAGATACTAAAATTACCCTTTGGTGGCTGTATTACACCTCTATATCTTCCTAAAATTATTATATTTCTGTTAAAGAGACCCCCATTTCTCATAATGTTTTCAGATTTTTTTCTTCTTATGAAACTGACTTTCCATTACACTTCATGAAACAAACTTGTCTTGTGATATGGATAGTGCAATTTTTAGAATGTTTGATCATAAAATACAGTTATACCTCCTCCATCGCGAGGAAAGGGACAGGCCAAAGGCCTCGTGAAACACTAATCTCACAAAGAACTGCAGGTCGTTAATATGCATGCAGGCCGCGCCCATTGCTCCACCCCCCAGAACTCCGGAGCTCTGCAGACAATTCTTTGCTCCTTCCCGTAGTCTGTCTCAGCACAGGCGAGCAAAGGGAACCGTTTCTGCGTGGCTGCTGTGAACGCAGCCCAAACCCCGTGCCGCTCCTCCCCCAGCCCCCCGGTCCGACCCCGGTGCTCACGCCGACCTCGGGGGACCCACGCCAGCCTGCGTGTGATCACCCCGCCTCCGCGGTGGGTCAGGGCCTCTGTTCAGCATTCTTGGAGCCTGGAAAAACCTTAACTCTGCAACATTGCAACACCCCGTGCACTTACGGCGGGGGGGAGGCGTTGGTATGGGAGTTTCTTTCCCTTTAACATCCACCAGTCCTGGCACAGGCAGCGCTGCCTGGGCTTTGACTGGGCTTTGAGTAACAAGGAATGGCATGTCTTGTGGTGGTGCTGCGCTGGGTCTCGGCGGAGCACACAGGACCGGGGCAGGGACCAGGGCAGGGCTCTAAATGCCACTGCGAGCTGCAGTAAATCGCACGCGCCGGGGGAGCTGCACGCCAGGGAAGCTGCGCGCCCCACAGGCACCGTGTCACCGCCTCTTGGCAGAGGAGACTCAAACTGCGCATGCGTCAGGCAGCTGGGCTCGCGGACGGCTAAATCATATTTGCGAAAAAATTGCTTCGCAAATGGACGAGGTCGTGAAGGAGAAGTCGCGATACAGAGAGGATTCACTGTATTTTTAACCAGCAGTGGATAATGCATATATTTTGGTAAATTGTGCATCTTAACATTGCTTTTTAAATACATCATAGTGGTCGGTGCTAGAAAAACCCAGAAGGAGATATAAGACTAGTACATCTGCTTTTTGAGATCGTAGCTATAAATCTGGGTCTTCTAATAAGCAAAACCTGGTGATTTCTCCATGAGTTATGATAATTTAGTTTCTATCCATTGCAGGATGCATTGAAAATACATTGCAGGATGCATTGAAAATAACCTGCACACTGTAAAACGCATGGAGATCAAAGGCTGTGTACAAGGACTAAATGACTTCCTCGCCTTCTCTGATGGCACAGGCGCTGTCTACACTTCAGTCTCTACTCTGCATATCATGGGAAACGCTGATGCTGGGAGATGTTAAATCTTTTCCAAGGTTACTTAGTAAAGCAGTAGGGAGGGTTTTTGCATCTGGAAAGTTGATCCCAGTAGCAGTTTTCAAAAAAAAAAACCCATTTTACTAAGATGCATAATTGGAAATGCATAATTTCTTTAGACTTGTTTCAAAATTGCAGCTGGCCAACCAATGACTAGCGTAATCACATCAGTACTCAGTTTGCTGAACTACAGTGTTTTGTGCTCTGAGTCAGTTTAGGTTTTAAAACAAGTTTTTTAATAAACATCATATAAATATTTTATAAGCAAGAGGAATGCTTTTACCACTATATTAAATAATAATAGTCTTTAATTCAGAAGTATCTTCTATCTGTGTGAAAGAGCAGTCTGGGCTGGCATTTTATGGAGTTTATTTCTATGTTCTCACATAAAATGCATTATATTTCTTAAAGATTGATGGACAGTTGATACTTGAGTTTTCTCCTAAAAATGAAACATAAAGGTTTTTAAATTGGATGTGTACTAGCAAAAACTAACTGAAAGCATTAATTCTGGCTGTTTGTAATTATCTAGTGAATGGAATATACAATCTGATAATATATTTGCCGTAAGTTTGAGATTAATTAGTCAAATTTGACCTTATTGGATTTGATTCCTCCAGAGTTAGGGTTAGACCAATGCTCCCGTGGAATTCATTCAGTCAGTGTATCTGCCTAGAGGTTTGGAATCTGTGAAACCCAACAGAAACTGGTGTCACTGTGATTATGGGATCAGAGCGTGATTAGTCTAATTTTTTATCAGGAATCTAAAAACACTATAAAAAACCACCAAAAGCTTTCTAGTACAGTTTCTTAAAATTCTTTCCTAGTATAGTTTGTATTTCTTCAGACAACTGATGTAACTTTTGCTGGCAAAAATTCAGTTTGCTAATGTATCTGACTTTCACAGCATCTGTGAAAGCCTGTTGTTATACAGATGTGTCATTACAGCTCTGCTTTCTAATGCAGCTAAAGTCAAGGGGTTTTAAAAGTGCTGTTTTAAAAACTTTGGTGAAAATGTCAATAGATTTTTCTTCCGGGTTTTGAATGTTTTCTGCTCTAGTACTCATGAGTTCACAGCACTCGTGCTAATCATGTGCCCCCAGGTAGCAGCTAATTTTCTGGCTCTTGAGCAACTGATAACAAGAAAGTTTCACGACTATATCTTTAGAGGAGCAAAGAGGTGATGTGTAGGAGGAGCATCCAGTGACTCCATGACCACTGTCTGTTACTTTCCATTACAAATTTTGTGTTGTTGACCTTTCCCTGGTTTAAAAAAAAATAAATTGAATTTTCTCACATACCAGGGTCATTTTTAATATTTTAAAATATATATGCCTGTGTTTAAGACAGTGGCAGAAAAGGCTATCTAACTCCCCAGTGCACTTAAGAGTCAAGTTTTGAGTCCTTCCTTAACTCAGCTGGGCATGTCCTTTGGTTACCTACCAAACAAATGGAATCGCCTTTTCCCAGCCCTAAGACCTACATTGCTTCTGCTGTGCAGGGATAGTTTTGGTGCATTTGTGACACTCTTCCTGACTTCTTCGAGGCTTTTAACGTTGACGACAGAAGCAGCTCTTGCCGCTTTCATTGAAGTTTGAAACATGCACATTTACAGATTTGGATAAAGTGTAGAAGTGGAGCCCTTGGTATTTGGGTAGACCCTTGACCTATGTTCTCTATAGTAGTTGGTTGCAGAGTAAGTTACTACCCTATTTTTAGGAGATAGCACTGGAGCTTTCAGTGGTCAGGTCCAGGCTAAGCTGGTTTTCTCTCAGTCTTCTTAAATGCTTTTTTTCCCTGCAGGAGACCTTTCATGAAATTGGGAGAGCAAACCTAGGATCTTTGTCATCATTTATTAGGCTCTTTTGGTATTTTGAAATGAGCATTTTCTATGAAAACACTTTTTTTTTTTTCCTCATGAGCCAGAACAGATGATTCCTGAACAATATTGTGTATTGATTTATAGATATAATGGTATCTAGGTTTTAGCTTATGTATTTTGTGATCAGGTTTTTTTATAGAAACATATTCCTTAGAAGATGCATAAAACTATTTGATACCAGTCATCTGGAATGCCCAACTTGACTCATTTATCTTGCATTAAGGAAGGATATACTATTTGACATGGGAAGTGACATCACAGAAGTTCATTAAAAAGTAATGAAATATTTCCTTGGTTTGCAAGAGTGTAACAAGAAAAATTCCATTTGCAGAAGCAACTTCATGATTTGAGTGGGTTATTGCATAAAATATGAGCAGAGTAACTGGATGTGGGAAATGAGTCAATCCACTAATTTGAGAATGGGATTAGGATTTCGATAGACTGTTCTGCTGGTGCTCGCCCTCTGTGACCTTACGCAAGTCAGTTAAACTTTCTACATATCAGCAGCTCAACATAAAAATAAACTATTCTTACCTTTTTTGACTCCCTGGAAGCTTTGACTGTTTCAAATGACAGGGTGGAAATACCTTAAAAAATGAGATGCATTCAAATCTTGTCGTGTTCTTAAAACACTGTATTTTTTCAAAGTTGAATTTACTGTTTTATTTCTGTTTTGTAAAGTCTTTCCCCGCTGCGCTGTTGAGAGCTTTACAAAGGGGACGAATTGACTCTTAACATAGTTGTACAATAAAAGCAACTGTTTTGTAAAATACTTAGCAAGCACACAAAGTAAAAAACAAGAATAGCTTTTCTAATCCTCTTTGATTATGGTCATTTTAAGTCTGTTTAACACAGACATTTTAGTTACCAACATATTTGTGCCAGAACAAACTGCTCAGCTTCGTCTGACTTGGAGGCAGGGTATACATTTAACAAATTAATCCCTTGGTGGTAATATATTATATTATTATAGTGGTAATATTAT
>WEKX01014718.1:202894-260723 GCA_013390025.1 Pitta sordida | reverse complement strand
AACAGGCACTTGAAATTCTTAATTAAAAACCACCTCCCTTTTTTTCCGAGAGTTAGTGTGACAAATAAGTTTTGTGCTCTTGTTGGTAAGTGTTGAAGAGGGTGCTGTCCTGACTTGTCTTTGCCTTTACTGGTTTTTACCATGAGATACCTTGCCCCATTCTGAGATTTTTTAATTTTTTTTTTGATTCCGGTGTTGATCTAATGAATCATCCTGACAGCAAAGAAGTTGTTCTTTAGCTGGGGATTAAGACAAATTGGAATGTGATGCTTTTGCTTGAGGGTAAGAGTGTCTGCACATCGGGTTACAGAGCAGCTATTAGGCTTTTGTGTCAAACACTCCCATAATATGCACCAACTTTCAAGTCTGGGCAAGCCCTTAACAATACTTTCAGTTTTACTGTAAATACTGCCTGTTCACAGATTGTAGGAAGTCTGGAGTTTGGCTTTGCAACGTACTAGTTGTGAAAGCATAGGGGGAAAAACGGTTGGAGAGAAACAAGTCTGTGGCTTGTATCTCTGCTTGGCTTGGTAACTTCAAGACTCCTTTCTTTCCTGCCTGTATTCTCTAGGGAAGCTCTGACTGTATAGCAATGCTATCCAGTGCATTTGGGACCCCTGTATGTGTAAAAATAATGCACATTCTTAATTTGTGTTACTGTAAAAAGTATATTTAATTACTATTAAAAAGTAATTAAAATAATAAAAAGTCTGCGAGTCAATATAACTGAATAACAACAGAAGATATGGCACAACCAATTTGTTCTAAAGCTTAGCTGAACTGTATGATCTTGTATGTACTTAGAACTATTTATATAGCAAGTAACCACTTTCACCTTTTTCGTTCTCTATTATGTTGCTGGCAGTACAAATCTTAACAAATATTTATATACTTTTCTTTAAAAAGGCAAGTGACTTTCACAAGACCGACTCTTGTGAGTTATTTATGATTCCTGGCCACTGTAACTAAGAGGAAAAAAAGATTGACCATATTTTACGCTAAAAGGTGAATGGACATTAACCTGTCTTTTTATAAGGGTAAAGCATGAGCATACTCTTTCATCTATGGAAAATCTAAATATATATGTAAGACCAGAAGTGATCAACCACAGATAAGTTAGCAACTTGCATGAGCAAAAGTGTTTACTCTTCCGTATTTTAGTGATTGAAAACGTCATTTTTCAGTATTCTATGTATTTAATCACTAAATGTTACTTTGACACTGTTCTGGTTTTCCACAACAAAACCTTCATAGAATGAAATAACTTGC
Organism: Pitta sordida; assembly: GCA_013390025.1. NCBI lineage: Eukaryota > Metazoa > Chordata > Aves > Passeriformes > Pittidae > Pitta > Pitta sordida. Next base: position 259,454 of record WEKX01014718.1, on the reverse strand, counting down.
ATCGCTTCTTCCCTGAGCGTCACAAACTTCAGATCTTAATGCTCCATTTGGCCACGTGGATTATGCACCTTCCGTAGTTCCAGTACGTGTTCTATAAAGGCTGGAAAACCCTCTGTGGAAGAGCACTTACTTCGCACAGCCAGCGTGCTTCTGTTGCCGTGTGTTGCTGGGCGCAGGACACTGTAGCTGAGCGTTGCCATCACACTACCACCCCCGCGTGGTCATTTGCCATAACCCAGTTTTTATGTGAAGGAATGAAAGCTTTTGTCAATTGATTTAAAAGGAAATTATAACTTTAGAGGGATTCTGTGTTTGTATTTTATCTTAATGATGTTTAGGACATTAGATGTAGGATGTTTGGAGATTATAAAACTTAGCATGTGTTCTCTTTTTCCCATAATAGTGTGACAAAGCCTTACTTAAGAAGTTACTGTAAGAACTAGCTTTTCCAAGAGTTTTTAGCTTGATTAGAGACATAAGACCTGGAAATTTCAGGTATAGAATCTAAAAATTTAATAACCTGTAAAACATAAAATGGAATGTATACAAGGAATGCTGACGTGAGATTTCATTGGCATCAGCTATTTTCTGTTTAAGTATTATATTATTTATATTATATTATATATACTATATTATATATATTATATTCTGTTGAAGTACATATGAAGGTGCAGTATTTACTCACAAAGTAATTTTTATGTCCAGAAATAGTCTATGCATTGGAAGTCTGTGACATTCTGCTGTGTAAGAATGGAGTAATGAAGAGAAATACTCAGAAAGATGCTTAAAAATGTTTATTGTTTCCTAATAATTTCTTACTGTCACAATGTGTAATAATTTTTTTTAATAATTACAGTGCATTTTTTAAACAGTGCAGGAAGCTTTTGGTGATTTATTGCTTCATAATGATGTCTTTTAGAACTTTTAAAGGATTAAATAACTTTTGTGCATGTTAATGATGCTGCTTTGAACTCCAAAGTATCTAAATTTAAATTTAAATTTCAAAATCCTTCACCAAGCTGGTAATGGAGTTGTCTTTGCACATTGCATTGTAAGCTAACTAATTTGGTTATTGGGATTTGTAGTTTCAGCTATATTTGGGTGCCATGGAAAGGTGATATGTGCTTCCTTCCTATAGACAGCTTCCATATAATCTTCATCCTCACTATTAGCACAATTATACAAAGTAATTCCTAGGATTAATTACAGACTTTGCCAACCATCAAGCTCTGTTGCATGTGTCATGTAAAATGTGGCATTGTGTGGTTTACCAGGGCAGTTTGTGTTGGAGGAGGATTTTTCTTTTGTTGGTTTCAAGAACCAGTATCAATCTTCACTATGTACAAAAAGGTGGTTATTTATTCAAACCCCTATTTGTAGATAACAATACATGAATCATTCTTGAGAGAGAGGAATAAAATTTCTGTATTAATATTATCTAACAACTGTTTAATATTATCTAACAACAATTATTAATATTATCTAAGAACTGAAATGAACAGTGGTTTCCACTTTTTAATTTTTTTACTCCAGTTTTTAATGTTAATATATCTCATAGATTGTTTCTTTTTCTTACTAGAGAAGTGGTAGTGTAGTTTTAANGAAGGAATGAAAGCTTTTGTCAATTGATTTAAAAGGAAATTATAACTTTAGAGGGATTCTGTGTTTGTATTTTATCTTAATGATGTTTAGGACATTAGATGTAGGATGTTTGGAGATTATAAAACTTAGCATGTGTTCTCTTTTTCCCATAATAGTGTGACAAAGCCTTACTTAAGAAGTTACTGTAAGAACTAGCTTTTCCAAGAGTTTTTAGCTTGATTAGAGACATAAGACCTGGAAATTTCAGGTATAGAATCTAAAAATTTAATAACCTGTAAAACATAAAATGGAATGTATACAAGGAATGCTGACGTGAGATTTCATTGGCATCAGCTATTTTCTGTTTAAGTATTATATTATTTATATTATATATATTATATTCTGTTGAAGTACATATGAAGATGCAGTATTTACTCACAAAGTAATTTTTATGTCCAGAAATAGTCTATGCATTGGAAGTCTGTGCCATTCTGCTGTGTAAGAATGGAGTAAAGAAGAGAAATACTCAGAAAGATGCTTATAAATGTTTATTGTTTCCTAATAATTTCTTACTGTCACAATGTGTAATATTTTTTTTTATAATTACCGTGCACTTTTTTAAACAGTGCAGGAAGCTTTTGGTGATTTATTGCTTCATAATGATGTCTTTTAGAACTTTTAAAGGATTAAATAACTTTTGTGCATGTTAATGATGCTGCTTTGAACTCCAAAGTATCTAAATTTAAATTTAAATTTGATCAAAATCCTTCACCAAGCTGGTAATAGAGTTGTCTTTGCACATTGCATTGTAAGCTAACTAATTTGGTTATTGGGATTTGTAGTTTCAGCTATATTTGGGTGCCATGGAAAGGTGATATGTGCTTCCTTCCTATAGACAGCTTCCATATAATCTTCATCCTCACTATTAGCACAATTATACAAAGTAATTCCTAGGATTAATTACAGACTTTGCCAACCATCAAGCTCTGTTGCATGTGTCATGTAAAATGTGGCATTGTGTGGTTTACCAGGGCAGTTTGTGTTGGAGGAGGATTTTTCTTTTGTTGGTTTCAAGAACCAGTATCAATCTTCACTATGTACAAAAAGGTGGTTATTTATTCAAACCCCTATTTGTAGATAACAATACATGAATCATTCTTGAGAGAGAGGAATAAAATTTCTGTATTAATATTATCTAACAACTGTTTAATATTATCTAACAACAATTATTAATATTATCTAAGAACTGAAATGAACAGTGGTTTCCACTTTTTAATTTTTTTACTCCAGTTTTTAATGTTAATATATCTCATAGATTGTTTCTTTTTCTTACTAGAGAAGTGGTAGTGTAGTTTTAAAATTGGTTGTATTTTTTGCATTTTTGTGGAACTTCCTCAGACAACTGGTTAAAACCTGTTGTCAGCTATCAGAGCAAGAATATTCTACTTGCCTTACCAGTAGTGAGGAGAGATACTAAATATCAGTCTCCTTTAAAATGCTGCTGTGTCTTTCTTATCCAGAAAGATGTTCCTCCTCTTGACAGTGCACATTCTCTCTGTGCTTCAATATTGATCCTATTTGCTTACTGAAAAAGTTTCTAGGTTGGTGAATTGAACAGCTAAATGGAATTACAAGATTTCAGGGACACGAATTTATCCAATGATAAGAAATTTATGCAGAGAATCCAAAATGTTTTTCTCAATCACTGACTATCTGAAATGAATATAATTATTCATATGAATAATTCTTGATTATTCATAGCATATGTGAATAGTTCTTCTAAATCAGAGGACATGGGCTCACACTGCAAGAGACCTTTGATTTGTGTGTGCTTTTTCCATCGTCAGTGATGCTAGACTTAATAATCCTGTCTTTTTTTCCTCCTTGTCCTTTTTTTAGTGCTAGTTCTTCTTTAAGAATCCTCTTTGTCATTTCACACATATCACACCACCTTTCTCAGTCCATTTAAATGTCTTTGTCTCTTTTTGTTATTCAAACAGTAATACAGTAATCCCTTGAATATTACTGGGGGTTGGTTCCAGATGCCACAGTAAGCAAAATCTGTGAAGTAGCGGTAAATAGATTAAAAAGAGTTAATATGGTAAAGCTGAGCAAAAAAACCCCATGATGTACTGAAGCCACAAATAGTGAACCACGTGAAGGACTACTGTGTAACTTTAGTTGCTCCTTAGTTGAAAACTGGTGTATTCCTTCCTCGGGGTGTCTTAGTGCATCCCTTTCTCATCTTGATTGTTTCAAGCTGTAGGCTCTTCAGCATTGTAGCTCCTTGTTTTGTGCCCTGGACCCGATTCAGCTGATTTTTGGTCCAGATATAAATGGCACCAAGAAGATGCTCCAAGACACAGCAGGAGCATCCTGCCTTCATCTTTGGTGTTTGGGGCAGCAGAAAGTAAAACTAGTGTGAAGTTTCTTTTAAAATGCCCCCTAAAAAGACTAAATACCCACTGCAAAGGAAACACTTCACCTCCTCCAGTCACTGTGATTTATGTATCAGAATATTTATTTTTAGTTATGTTTTCCATTAGTCTCCCAGTCCATTGAATTTGAGTCTTAAATAGGTACAGGATTATAAATAATAATAAAAATTATGGTCTGTATTAGAAATTTTAAAATTACATTATCCCTGATTTTTGTCCAAACTCGATCAATTTTTTTACATATAGAAAATTAGTATTTTCATTCAATCAACCTTAAAGGATATTAGAAAACACATGAAAATACTTTACCCTTCTCATTCAGGGTTATATCTCAACCGATTTCTAATGCAGACAAAATGCAAGGGACCTGGTACTTAGCAGGACCAATTAATTAAATGGATTTCTGTGGCTTGGTGCTGCAGTCTAGGCAGATGGAGTGGGCACAAGGAGGATGGAGGAGCTCTTTAGCCTTCAATAACCACCCTCTCTTGGGGCCTCCTGCTGCTCTCATATTCTATTAGCTTGTCACTCCCTGTACATGCATTTTGCCCCACTGGTTTCTCGTGTGAGTTTAAGGCCCTCGTTAACTAACACATATAGATGTTAAACCATGTTTTCCAGTGGAGACAGAGGTTTAAGGCTTTTTGTCTTGGAGTTTATGGTATTGTGTTCACAGGCCATTTACCAAGCCAGTTAACGGGAGAGAATGTACGCATGGGCCTTGATATAGTCTGACCCTTCTGAGGGTATGATGCTATACTTTGAAATGCAAGTGAAATTTTCTGAGAGTTTAGAAGCTCTGATTTGTAGTTCAGAGAAAACAGTCAGATGAAGAGGTTTTTTTCCTCTCATGTAATTAAAAGACTTTAGTTTTTGCTTTACTTATGCTGTGTGTGAAAAACCTCGTCAACATCTTGAATGATAGTTTAAAAGCAGCAGCTACATCATTAGGTAAATAATCTCCCACCAGTTTGGGGAGCTCTAAGGCAAGTGAGCACCCTTAGAGGCTGCTGCGCAATGAAGTTTGATCAAATGCCCTACTGACATCTCTGGGTGCTGTTAACCAATTTCACTGATGGATCACCTTTCAGTTGGCAACCTGAAAATGAGCTAGTAGCTGTGGTGTTGAAAGGAAAGCCTTGCAGTCTCTATAGGTGATAGATAAATCAATGTGATGCCTTTACAATCAACACTGCTAATTTGAGACTTGTCTTAGATTGTAGGAAACACCTATATTTTTTTGGTGTGAACTGCTAGTGATGGTAGTTCCAGTCAAGATAACTAAGGTCAGTGTATTTTTTATAGTGCATTCTTTTCTTCTCTTTCCCCAGATGAATTGCTGGGGCTAGCATAACAAGTTACAAAGTGCACAGATGGTTTGATTGTTTGAGAAGCATCTCTTTGATGAAAGAAAAAGAAAGAAAAAAGTGAGGGAAGGGGAAAAAAGAGGAGTATTAGTCACATTTACTTCCACACTTCTTGCTAGTGTAAGATCATACCAGGGATCTGGTTGGAAGAACTGAGTGATATGTTCAGGTGACTAGAAATTGACTCTTGATATGGGTGCTTTGATTTTGTTGTCACCTTTCTCTAGTTCAGGCCCTTGTGCTCAGCACCTCTATCAACTATCTGCAACCAATTAATAAACTCACAGTTTATTTGTTCAAGGGAGGTTTTTTTGCTAATTGTAAATTAAAATAAAATAAAAAATAAAATATTCCACTTAAAGGCATTTTCTAACAAGAAAGACATTATAAAAAATAGCTATAATTATTTTGCTTGAAATTAAGATAGCATAAGATTACAATTACCTAACTTGTTTTTTTAAGTCTAATTAATCTGAAGAAGCTTGACAATCATCCTGTGGTTTTAAAATTTTCATCATACAGGTTATCTCTGATTAATGTATTTTTAATTATTTTAGCTGGCTTTCTATGGCTTTCTTTGTGTGTCGAGAAAGTTCTGATGTAACTCAGCCTCCAGAACAAGTGTACAAAGATAATGGGATGCTCTGACTCAAGAGGTTCTGGTGGGTTTAGTGCTGAGGAGCACCCGCCCTGCCTTTCTGCTCCAAATTACATGCATGTTTGTGCCTCAATTGTTGAAGCATCTGATGGTATTGTCTCAGCTTAGACTTAACTATTGCTGGCTGCTTGACCTGAATTATTGCACAGTGGTTGCAGCTTCCCTTCCTTGACTGTCACAATGTGGGAGACAGCCTAGGCAAGATTTTCTAGGGTGCGTCTGACAAAGTCCTCCAGCTCTTGTCACAGGGAAAAGATAGCAACTGCAGATGTTCCTTAAGTACTTAATGCTTAGAAATTGGATGGATCTCAGAAGTTTATAGTACCTGTATGAAACACAAGTAAGCCGTTATGAGGATAAAAGTAGCAGAGAGCAGATACCACAGGAACATGATCAGGAAACATAAGAGAAAATCTGATTAACCATACCTATTTAAAAAAATATTTCCCATGCTTTTCACGTTTACATGAAAAGCCAGTCAAATAAATAGGTCATTTGATCCACATTCCAGAGGAGAGTAGGCAAAGTTTCTTGCTCATAAATGGTGTTGAAGGTAGTACTTAATTGAGAGGTTTCACACAACATAATCATATGTACCTCCAGGGCTTCATGTTAAGCCTCATCTTAGTACATAGCAGGATACAAGACTTCCAAAACCTACATCCATTTGCAATTCTTCATATTTTTCTGTTTAAAAATACTTCTGGATGTAAATTTGGTTGCGTCACTGATTGGTTGATTGTAAGTCAGTTTGGTCAAAAAGCAGAAAAACTTTGTCTCATGTAATATCTGTGTTTGTAATATTTTATACTGCTGAAAAGTTAGTGTGATTTGAACAAAAGAAAGTTGAGGTGTTTCAAGTGAAGAACAATAACAATTGCCCTGTCAAGTGTTTTTTTCTGTACGAAGTACTGTGAGTTTGGAACAGCCTTTGAGTTTTGAATTAATTTGTTGGTGTTTTACATCTGTATCATTGTCCTACAACAGCACTTTTTGTTCAAAATGCCACAAGAAAAGATTTTACACAAGGGAGGGCATGTCAGTGGTAGAGAATCTCTGAGGGCTTTAAGAGGATTTTAATTAAATGTCTTGTGGGAATAGTCCAAGGATGGCCAACAAAGCCAGATGCAGACCTCATTCAAATAAAAAGGAAAGAAGGACAGTGTATTTTTGTAATGACAGTCAGATTATGTGAAAAGCCAGATTTTAGAGCCCCCATTATTCTGTCTAAGGATTCTGTGATTGGAAGCTGGACATGTGAAGGCATATTTTTTTTAGTGTGGAGATCACAGAACACTGTAACTGATTTGCCTCAGGTCATGTGTAAAATCTACAGTCAGGCTGAGAATATGTTTCCTATGGCTATCCTATATTTCTGTTTTCTCTAAATGTTTTTGTTCATAATAAAAATGATTTTTCACTATCTGTGAGTGCTTATGGCTGTACATTTTAGTTTTTCTTATTGTTGTGAATTTCACTAGTATCATTTTACTGTCATCACTCAGATTTTCAGCCTTCCCCCTAACAGATGAATTTTTTGATAGTGGAAAATACAATATATATAGGTAAGTGAGAGATCATTACGTTTGAGTTATTATGGAATTAAGGGTTTTATTAACTTAGCTATTCTAGAAATAGAGTATGAACCTAAGACTATTAGTGGGAAAATACTAGAAAATGTAATGATAAATATATATCCAGGATTTTAGGTGCCATATATTCAACCAGAATTAGGGCCGCTATAGACTTCCAGTGGAGTGTACCCACTGAATTAGATTAAAGCATGTAGTCTCTGCATCAGCAGAAATCAGAAACTCTACAAAAAATCAGGAGGTTTAGACTGAATGTTAGGAAGAGGTTTTTCACACAGAGAGTGATCGCTCATTGGAATGGTCTGCCCAGGGAGGTGATGGACTCACCATCCCTGGAGGTATTTAAGAGAAGACTCACTCGATGAGCTCAGTTGGTGAGCTGAGTTGGTGGAGAGTTGGACTGGATGATCCTGTGGGTCCCTTCCAACTCGGAGTAACCTGTGAACCTGTGAATGCTTGGCTATTTGGGTAATAAGCTTCTCTATTTCTAATTCTAAACATATCAGGATTTTGCAGATCACAGGGCTATAGCATCTGTGAAACTGGTGTCTATTTGTCTCTGTAGTCTTGAGTATTGAGTAAGGTACCAACTGCTAGAACCAATCACTGTCTAACAGTGGTTATTCAGAAAAGGTTATGAAGTAAATGTATGTTATGGTGTTTTTACATTTTTCGTCCCTTCAAAGAAGTGATAAGATTCTAAGAACTTACTTTAAAAAAAAACAACAAACATTTGCATGTTGCTTGGGTTTGCTGAAATTGTGTGTTTACAATTAGTATGTTTTGGACCCACTCCCTTCCAACTGTGTTGCTCTATTCTGTTCAATTCAACAGATCTTCTTGGCCTTCTGTGAATTCTGTTGATAAAAGCTTTTTCTCTTTACTAACTTGGTCAGTGAAAGTCAGATAGAGGTGTGGGAAAAGGCTGCAAAAAAGATATGATTTGTTCTCCAGCTATCCCTGGAGAGCCACAAGCTCCAAGTGGCTCTTCATAGGCTCCTTTCTACCAAGTGTAGCTCCTAGGATGTCTGACAGCACGACTGAAATTTGTTTAAATGTTCTCAGAATGACAGAAATGAAAACTGCAAGAAGTAAAACACAGAAGGTTTGTTATGACAAACTTAACTTATGGTTTGTTTTCAAGAAAGGATCACTTAAAAGTTTGTTGCGGTGTTTAGGGGTTTTTTTGTCATATAGAGTGAATCCCCGCTGCATTGCGACCTCCCCATTATGACTGGGGATTTGCGAGGAAAATTTCTTGCAGTTCAGTTTTGGGGATCTGTGAGGTTTCCTTGCCGACGCATGCACAGTGCCTCTGCTTTGCCGAGGGGCATTGCTGATGCTCCCTGTGGGCGGCGCACGGCACGGGCGGGAGAGGGGCATGCAGCACGGGCGGGGGGGTGCACGGTTTCTCCAGCTCGCAATGGTGTTTAGGGCCCTGTGGCACTGTGCCCCGGTCCCTGACCTGGTCCTGTGTGTCTCCTGTGTGCTCTGCTGAGACCCAGCGCAGCACCGCCACAAGACATGCCATTCCTTGTTACTCTAAGCCCAGTCAAAGCCCGGACAGTGCTGCCTCTACCGGGACCAGTGGATCTCAAAGGGAAAGAAACTCCAATACGTACGCCACCCCCAATCCCCACCATAAGCGGCACAGGGTGTCGCAGTGTTGCAAAGTTAAGGTTTTTCCAGGCCCAAGAATGCTGACCAGAGCTCAGGAACACCCCATCGCCGCCACAGAGGCAGGGTGAGCATGCGCGGGCTGGTGCGGAGCCGGGCCGGTGCAAGCACCGGGGTCGAGGGGGGAGCAGCGGCGCGGGGTTTGGACTGGGAGCACACACGGTCACAGCAGCCACTCAGAAACGGTTCCCTTTGCTCCCCTGTGCTGAGAGAGACCATAGGAAGCAGCGGAAAATTGTCCGCAGTGCTCTGGAGTGCCAGGGGGTGGAGCAATGGGCATGGGCTGCCTGTGTATTAATGACGTGCATGTGTTTGCGAGTTTGACGTTTTGTGAGGCCCATGGCATGACCTGTTCCTCACAAATGACAGGGTATAACTGTAATGCTTTTGTAATTTTCTCAAGTAATTGATCAACTGTTATTTGTCTGTTTACACTACATAGAACTAGAGGATGAGTTTGCGCTTTCCTGTGAAAATGTATTGGGATTTTTTTTCTGCATCTTGCTGTGTGAAGTGGCAAACTGGTTTATTTTGGACCTATACTGCATGTATTTTAGAGACTGGCAAATGTGTTGAACCCTTTTCTTTGGTTGAGACCAAATCCTAAGTAACTCTGGTGAAGGGAAAAAATCACCTCAGCTGAGTCCTTTGACTCTTTATTATGGGTTTTATTTTTTAATATCTTTTATTCCTGTGTTGCAAATCCATTAAGACTCAGTTGGTTTAAGTCTCTGCTTGGGGCATGTATAACTTGAAAGGAGCAACCACTGAAGCTCCAAATGGGCTGTGAAATACTGCTCTAAGTTAGCCAAGTTGTGTAATAGCAGCAAGCCTCCTAAATCTTTGGCACAAAGTAACAGTCCTTATCCTTTTTCAATGTATTGCAGCTGTTTCATGCCATGATTAATGAGAACAGAGAGTGACATCAACATGTACATAAGTGGAAGTTAGGAGTTTAAGTACTTCAACGGCAGATAAAGTTTCTTCTCCATTTTCAGTCTACTGTTGAGTTTGTTTAAAATAGGAGTTNTTGTTCCTTTGTTTGTTTTTTTAATGGCTAGTGTAATGTTTTATTTGAATATCAAAATATCTTTTTCATTTTTGATATGTGCTATAACCTCTATTTTTAAATCAATCTGCTAGCTGAACTTCACCTTGCTTAATCACAGATCAGCTGGATTTGTGTTGTGGCAGGGAGTGTGTATGGAGGTATGGCTGGCTGTCATTCTGAGATTTTGGAAAGCTGTTTTCTCAAAGCTAACTAGTCCGTTTTTTTTTCTTTAATGGGGCAGGAATAGCTGTCATCAACAACGACACACTGAGCACAGGCAAGTTGCTACATTTTGTGATTTCCCTGTCACTAGTGTAACTTGGAGTAAGCATTTGCAGCAGTATGTCAATTGAGGCAAGCATGGTGCATTGCATACACCATGATACAACTCCACTGAGCCACCATTTCACAGAATCACAGAATATTCTGAGTTGGAAGGAACCCACAAGGATCATCGAGTCCAACTCTTAAACGGTGCCACTGCCTCCCTGGCGGAAATCGAATCCCTGGTCTCCCGTGTAAGAAGGAGGGACACTCACTGTTATACTAAAGTGGATGTCCAATTTCTTCATGGTACTTCTTTTCATTAAGTTTCTTATGAAGTTAAAGCAATGTTCCACAGTCAATATGATCGTATTGATTTCAACTTTATTTTGACGATTATTAGCTGTATAAATTCGTAGGTTCTTCATTTGGTTTTGATTTTCAGAGGTTAGGCTCCCTTCACTATGAACACGAATCTTCAATAAAAATGTAACCATGCACTGAGTAGCTAATGAAGTTTTTATTCTTGCTAGATAAAAATCTATTTTTATTTTGACATAACTAATGAAAAATCTGTCAGCCCAAGTGACAGTAATAGGAGCTGCTATACAGAGATTGTCAAGAAAATCACAAGCTTGGAGTTCCCGAGTCATAATTTTAATCAAAATCAAGTGTGTGGTTGTCACATTTTTAATAATAAAAATAATTCTCCATCCACTGAACACATAGAATATTTCAAGGGGCTCTGAGTTAATGTGAGATGTGAGACTTTACCTTGTAATGTAATAAAAGACACGCTGCCTGAAGCCATATCTGTGGAGACAGTGAAAATGTACCAAACTGTCTACTGAAAAGAAGAGGTTTTATTTCGGTACTCAACTTTGCAGAGTCACAGGAGTAGAAAGTATCATAGGAGGGAGTTGAACAATATAAAATAAACAGTATTATAGTATCTTGTCTCTCTTTTTTTTACCTGGCCTGTCAACAATCCAAATACACTGTACTAATTGTTTTGGTAAATAAGGGCCTAGGCCCACTTGCAAATGCAAACATCAGATTTGATAGCAAAAGAGATGCTGTCTACATATCATGAAAAATGCAACCTGTGTAATTTTTTGTTGGGTTATACAGTGATCCACTTTCAACAGTGAAGTAGAAAAGGCTGCACGTGAGTCTGGGGGCAGACTGTTACCCTGGTATTTCCCCATGACAAATTAAAGGCATATACAGATACAATGTTCTTGAATTTGTTTATTCCTTTTTTCATACTTACTGATACTGTCTTCCTCTATAATTTCTTATGACAGCAAGCTTCATAAAATCACTACCTGCTATATAAAGATGTGCAGCTTTTTATCTTTGTTAAGCTGATCTCAATAGAGTTTCATCATATTCCGTATTATAATATTGTAGGCTTTGGTGAGCAATAGTTCTGCGGTCACCTTACTCTAATACTCTTTTAAACATTGATTATATTACCTAACTCCTTGGTCTTCTGCTCATCAAACTAAGCAGTTCCAGCTGGTTTTAGTTTCTTGTAAGGCAATTGCTGTTCTATGAATCATTTGTGTGGCCCTTCTCTGTACCTTCTCTTAACCCACTCTGTTGAGTGGAGAGACCAGAACGGTCTGGTAAAACAGTGTTATATAGCAGCAAAATTATATTCTCTCTTTTGGTTTTGTTGTTTCTCTTAATGACAATCAAAGTCTTCTGATATTTCTGGCTATGGTTGAGCTTAGAGAGCTGTGGCTCCCAGATCTCTTCTTCAATCAGAGTTGATGCGAAAATGTTAAATAGGTTTAGATTTTTTTCCTTGAAGCAACTTTCAGGTCACAATGTGACCCTTTTCCCGATTCAATTATAACAAAATTTATTCAGTATTTTTTGGCAGGAAGCCTTGTTAAAGGCTTTCTGAAAATCCAGGTGTACAGGATCTTCGTTTATTCATGTGCTTTCCTCTACACCTCCTGAACTCATGGTAGGTAGCATGGCAGTATTTTCCTTTACTAAACCTCTGTTGTCTTTTTCCTGTCTGATATCTATGGGCTCAGGAGTACTCTTTTGTATGGACTCTACTGTCTTACCAGGAGTGGATGTTAGTATCAGTGATCCTTTCAGGACCTCCAAGGCTCTCTTGGGTCAATGCCATCTGGTCCACATGACTTAGTGATTTGGCTGCTCTAATGCTTCCTTGTATATGCCCTCCGTGTCAATGAAGCTGTTCTGATGTTACAGAGAGCATGCTGTGTGAGATAGCATTCTCATAATCTTCATTGGCAAAGAATTTGAAGAGCTTCTTTGCTGTGACCTTCTTATCCCTGAGTACCCTTTTTGTACACCTGTTGGGAAATGATCCTGCCAACCTGCTAGTTATCTTTCATCTTTCAAAGCATTTATGAACATTTTAGTCACAGCAGGAGCATTTCTTGCAAGGTGATACTGAAATTCTTCTTCACCCTCTTTATTTCCTGTTTACATTTGACTGCCCTGTTTTATGGCCTTCCCTGTTCTCATTTTCATCTTTCTCACTTTCAGAAATTTCCTCATATTCTTTTACTCACTCTCCTTGACACATTTTGAGGAACACATCCACTTACATACACGAAAAGGTGTAGAGGGAAGATATGAACATTTTTGTCTTTAATCATTCAGTGTTTTAGTTTGTAATTGCCAACAATGGGTCCATAATCAGTTTACCATTTTCTAAATTCAGAATATTTTCTCTTTTCTGTGTGTCTTTCTTGCAACAGCAAAAGTAAAGAGTTTGTCTTTTGCAGAAATGTGGGACTTTGCCTTACTTCTAATTCACTCAGTTTGTAATGTGGTTGGTTGCCTTTGATGAAAAGTGTTAGTTTTGAATTTTCAGGTGTTATCTGCTGGATATTTTAAGATCTGCTGACATAAAAGATGATGTCTCTTTTTCAGTGATCAATGATTTTTGTCATGTAGATTTTGGATATATAGAGTTTCATTCAACATTCACAGGTTCACAGGTTATTTTGAGTTCTTACATAATGGAACACGTATGTACACCTTCCTAATTTTAAGGAAAATGAGTTTTATAATTAGATTATTTTCAGGAAAATATACCATTGGGGCACTGTGGTGTTTTGATTGTAGTATTGTGAATCATTTTCCTTTATTAATTGCTAAAGTAGTAAAGATTGTTAGTAATTCTATAATAGTCATTCTATTGTATTCTATTCTAATTATAGTCCCATACTTCTGGAGGTATCTTGTATTACTAGAAGATACAAAATGAAGTATGGGGAAGGAGATCAGACCTAGTCAGCATGGCTTCAGGAAAGGAAGGTCCTGCCTAACTAATCTCATTTCCTGCTATGATCAGGTGACCCGCCTGGTTGATGAGGGAAGAGCTGTTGATATGGTGTACCTGGATTTTAGTGAAGCCTTTGACACTGTCCCCCATAACAAACTCCTGGTGAAGCTGNAGGGAAGTTATTCTCCCCCTGTACTCAGCACTGGTTAGACCACATCTTGAGTACTGTGTTCATTTCTGGGCTCCTCAGTTGAAGAGGGATGCTGAGATCCTTGAGTGTGTCCAGAGAAAGGCGACAAGGATGGTGAAGGGGCTGGAACATAAGCCTTATGAGGAATGACTGAGAGAGCTGGGGTTGTTCAGTCTGGAGAAGAGGAGGCTGAGGGGAGACCTTATCGCTCTCTACAACTACCTGAAAGGGAGGTGTAGCCAGCTGGGGGTCGGTCTATTCCCTCCAGCTACCAGTTATGGAACGAGAGGACACAGTCTTAAACTGCATCAGGGGAGATTTAGACTGGACATTAGAAGGAACTTTTTCACAGAGAGGGTGATCTCTCACTGGAATGGGCTGCCCAAGGAGGTGGTGGAGTCGCCGTCCCTAGAGGTGTTTAAAAAAAGGTTGGATGATGTACTTGGTAGCATGACCTAGATATTAGGGTAGTATGTTATTGATAGGATGGCTGTTGGTAGCAGGATGACAACAGGTCAGGTTAGGTAGCAGGTGATAGGTGGTAGTCTGGACTCGATGATCTCTATGGTCTTTTCCAACCTTACTAATTCTGTGATTTTGTGAATTTAGAGAGTTTGGCAAGCTGAGGGATGACGAGAGGTGATTCTTTAAAATGAGAACTAGATTGAGATTGTGGGATCTGCATTTCTTGTTTCTCCTAAATTACAGTTGGAAAGTAGTTCATATAATCAGAGCGATTATTGCTTATGCTTCAGATTTAATGTCCAGTTGAAATTAATTGTAAAAAGGGTTCTCAGAATTGTGTGATCTTGGAGCACTGTCTTAATTGCATTTGGGAGAACAAAAGGAACAGATCATTTTCTTGAGGTGTACTTATAGCCTGAACAATGCTTTTCAAAACTTAATATAGCCCATTTGAGGTGGACTGAAATTGAACAAACTGAGAGGTCCCTTGCAATCCCAAATTATTGGAAGTGCTGTAATTTAAGTATAGATTTGGGACAGCATTATTAGCAGATTACCTAATTACTCAGTTGGAAGACAGAATTTTAAACTTAATTTTCAATTTTAAATAAATTTAATTAAGGATATTGGGCTAATGCTTTGTGCTCAGTTTAGATGCCTGCAGCCATGGAATTGACTATTTAAGATGTTCAAACTTCATCCCGATATAGTTATTGGTGGTAAAATGTAAACTTCAGACTTCCTGAAGGGCTTACACTTCATGGATAAATGTTTACCAGTCTAGTACTTTTTGATAACTTTGATACAAAAATAAATTCTGTAGGCCTGCATGGTTATTTACTGCTAGCTTTAGGAAGTTAATTTTAAATGGCTGATTTAGAAACTATATTTAATTTTGAAGTTATTGGCTTGACATTAGGAATATTGTTGTTTATCAACTGAGTAGGAATTGGACAAAATGGTTTATGTAGGCATAAATATGATATGAAAGAGTTAACTAATTCTTCAGTGAGTAATAGTGCGAGGTTTTGAGTGATCTATGTTCTTTGAACAGGGTTTAAAATTCCTGGAAGTATTCAGCATAATATATATTGTCTGTCTTCTGGTACACATAAGTGCATTTTAGGGAACGTGGATTTCCTTCCGTTTGGAAATTTTTCCAGTAAGTCGGTGTCTGCCATGAATGTGAAGTACCATTTCCTTGAAACTAGATTTCTCTGGTCTTAACATCTTCTGACTCTTAATAAACAAACAAGTCATCTATTGCCATCCCATGTGATGAGCCTCTGAAATCTCAGAGAGCAGTATGAAGCACAGGTGCCTCGTGGCTACAGCAGACAGCTTTGAAAAAGCATTTGTATTCCCTAAGTGAATAAATCTATTTATATCGTGTAAAACTGGCTTATCCTAGGGTCTGGTCAGCAAATCGCAGTCTTAAAATGGTTTGTGGTGAGCAGACCCTTTCTGGTGAGAACTGCTGCCCATTTGCTTGGGCAGGAGGGCTGACTGAATGCACTGGTCCAAGTTCTGGTGTGTGATGCACGCTTTGACAAATCTAAACTTTCAGCTATGATGTTTAATCTGAGAGGATTGCTTTTTTGAGAGTATTTATTCCATTGCTCTGTGATTGTTGGACCATATTCTTAGTTGATGATGTACGGACTGTGCAATCTATGTGCATAACAGCAACATTTCTCTTTTCAGGGAAATGGTAGTAACATTAAAGTGATTTCTGCTTTTTCTGTGTTTTCATTACTTGCATTAAAGTTATGGAGAATTTGACATCTGATAATAATAGATGAAGATGTTTATGAGCTTGAGGTCAGGTCTTGGTTCAGTTTCTGAAAGATCGGTAATAACTTCAAATGATGTTTATATCACATTGTCTAGAAATGGTATTATAAGAGTCTCAGTACATTGCTACACTCAAAATTGGAAATATTCTAGAAATAGTAATTTTGGAATATATTATCCAAATGTACTTGCATTTTCTCATACCTTTTGTGTGCTTCAAAACTGAAGAGAATTTATTTTGAGACTCATGCAATTAGTATGCTGCATCGTGTCATTTCGCCTGATTAAGTGGAGAATTTCTGTCATCAGTTCGATGACTCCCACACACATTGGTGAAAATGGCATATGCATTTAAAATATACTAATTTGTCTCTTACTTCAAAAAATGGATTTCACAAAGGCAGGATTCAATCTGCAGTGCAAAGATTTGGATCATCAGCAAAATCATTTTTTTCTCCTAAAAGTATTTGTGTGCTAAAACTATCTCTAGCTGTTACTGTTCTCACACTTCCCATATAATAATTATCCCTAATGGTAAGCTGCTTTCATGCTGAAGGTTTAAGTTCAGCTGTGCACTCGAAGTCATATATGACTTGCATCACACTGGATCATTCCATCTATTTTAAAGGCGTAATTGATGTGCTTGAATCAGAAACTCATTTAAGTACCTTGTTGATTTACTTAACATAATCAAATTTGAAACTGGAAATTATCTTCTGTAGATAGTGTTAGCATTTTTTTTTTCTGAGTTGTGCCACCATCAGCTGTTGCTCAGTTTAATGTTTGTGGGTTTGTAGCTATACAATTGAATGATTTTGTGTTCATCTTCCCAATAATGATATGCCTCTCGACTGCCTTGTCAGTCTACATGTAAAATTAGCATTTTGCCAAGGTTGTTATTGTTTAAAAAACAGCAATGCAAAATTCTCTGGTTGTCCAGAGAATTAGTCTCAATTTAATGTGAATAAATACAAGNTAAGGTCTCCCCTCAGCCTCCTCTTCTCCAAACTGAACAACCCCAGTTCTCTGTCGCTCCCCATAGGGCTTGTGTTCCAGCCCCTTCACCATCCTTGTCGCCCTTCTCTGGTATATGAGGTATGAGATAAACTGTAACTTTATTCTATATATGTATCTATTTCTATATTTATTTACCTTGTCTTATGTATTTTAATATTTTTCAGACGAGTATAAAAGAAGGATTACTACTGAAGCAAACCAGCTCTTTTCAGAGGTGGAAAAAGCGTTATTTCAAACTTCGAGGTCGTACCCTTTACTATGCTAAGGATTCAAAGGTAATTCTATGTTATTAGTGTCTGATCCCACACATATGTAACTTCAATTCTGTTTAGATTTATAAGTTCAATAATGATAATAATAATAATAGTTCAATGATTTGTTAATGATTGTTTTATTTTAAAACTACTGTATATAAGATGTAGTGTGTTAAATTAGCTTTACATAAGGAAGATGTGTGATTGCTCGTCTTTTTTTAAAAATTAACTTTATCACAGTATTTTAACCTTTTTGGCTTTCAGACAAATAATAAACTCATTTTAAGGAGTAGGGGTATTTTTGTGAGGGGTAACTCTCAGTCAGTCAAAAAAGGTAAAACTGGAAAATGCTCAGAAATTATCCCTCAAAGTGAATTCCATTAAAACTCTTCTAGTATGATGCCCATATTACTGTCAAAGGGGTAAAATAATTATATGAAATCAAGATACACCGATTTTCTGCTAGAAGGGCTATATAAGGGAAAAAGCTCTTTCCCATCAATGGATTTTTTTCTTTTTTTGGTGGGAAAATTGTGGTGGGCAGAGGGGAATACTTCTCTTCTTTTTGAAAGACATTTCCTCTCTCTTCGCTAAGGGCCAAAAGTATTTTAGCTTGTTGAGCTGACTCCTATTGTGCTGTTCCACTGCAGTGAGTATTACTTTCCTTTACCCTGTGGGAATGCAGCATCTCATGGGAGCTGTACGTGAGGTGCTTCAGATCTGCATCATCTGCTATAGCCTGGTCTTCTCAATAAAACTCTTACTAAGGCATAGAGATCTCTCTTTCTAGGACTACAGGACTGTAATTGCATGGTGTACGGTTGTGTGGCTGTAATGAATCAAGGAATGCATTCTTTCTCCAGGGAGCCCAGCACTGAAGTTACCTCTATTGTCACATCTCTCTGCACTTGGTGCTACCACAAGCAGTTTATATAAGGGATAAGCGTGGCATGTAAGAGAAAAAGGCAATGTCAACTCACAATATGATGCTGAGATGTTTTTGAACTTATGAGCCTACCCTATTAGATGAGGAATATGAGATATTTACACACTTTGGGTCTATGTTGGTCTGTGTCCTTGCTATCTTGGGAGCTATAGAGCTGTTGGAGCATGTCCAGAGGAGGTCCACATACATGAGAAGATGGCTGGAGCATCTCTTGTATGAAGACAGGCTGAAGCAGCTGGCGTTGTTCAGCTTGGAGAAGACAAGGCTGCAGGGAAACCTTACACCAGCCTTCCGGTTACCTAAAGAGAGCTACAAGACAACTGGAGAGGGACTTTTTACGTGTGCATGTAGTGATAAAACAAGGGGGAATGGCTTTAAACTGAAAAAGCAGAGACTTGGGTATTAGATGTAAGGAAGAAATTCTTGACAGTGGGTGTGGTGAGATGAGGGTACCAGGTGGCCAAGAGAACGTATGCATGCCTCATCTCCACAAGTGTTCAAGGCCAGGTAGGATGGAGCTTTGAGCAACCTGGACTGTGGCAGGGGGATTCGAACGAGATGATCTTTGAAGTCCCTTCTAATCAAAACCATCCTGTGATTCTACAATAAAGATGAGAAAAGGAGGTGTTATGAGTGGTCAGTTGTGCAGATATCCTCTGAGGTTGAGTCCAGACACGCTGAAATCCCCCAGTATGAATTCTCCTTCCCATGGTGTAGAAGAGGAAAAATATAGTAGGGCTAAAAAAAGAGACCTTTTTGTGTATCCTTCTTCTGTGTTTCAAAACGTATCATGAGCATACTAGAACTTAATTAATCCTTTGCCAGAAGTGGGGTGTTCACACTAGGCATATTTTTCTAATTGGAACATCAGACAGAGGAGTGAAAGGGATCTCTTCAGGCCCTTGAGCTCCATTTTCTGGGAAGGGTACTGTATCATAGATTCCTTCTTGAATTTAAACTTCAATCGTAATACTGATGAATTAATTTCTATTTTACTAAGTGTGAATCTGTTTCCTCTGATACCACATGTGTGCTACACAATAGACACCCTAAAACTGCATCTCTTTAAAAAAACCTTCTTTTGAAAGATATTTTAAAGCAATATAATTTTAGAGCCAGGTTTTTATGCTCTCATGTACCACTTAGGTAGATCATCAGTGTTTTCTATTTTTTCACTATTTTTTTTTTCTATTTTTGTTTTCTAATTGGAATGGACACAATGAAATTAAGGCAGATATTGTAAGCATACCTGAAAGTGGACTCAGATTTAATTTAATGCTTCTATGTTATTTTCCATTCACAGTCTCTAATATTTGATGAGGTTGACCTGTCAGATGCCAGCGTAGCTGAATCAAGCACAAAAAATGTCAACAACAGCTTCACGGTATGGAACAATTTTAATACTGTTCTTGAGAGCTATGGCTAGGTTGTTACTAAGAAAATCAAGAATCCTCTCGATTGCTTGTTTTCTTCCATTTGTAAATAAAATGTCTTTTATTTGAAAATGGTATAATATATGAGAACAATATCACATCAACTACAGAACGTTTTATTTCATTGATATTTTTAGCAGAAATGTCAGATAACTGTTGCTTCGAAAGATGATGATATAAAGAATTAAAAATACAGTGAGAGTCAGTATTAGTACTTTCTTAGTATTTATTAGTAGAGGTAGAATTTGTGCTGTAATTTCTCTTTGAGGTGACATGCTGAATTAAATCAAATGTAATTGTGTTTTTGTTTTAATTTCTTATAATAATATTTCTGGGTTTCTGCCATCTTGGAGTGTATTTTTTTTTTCATTGCACATCATACCCCTGTATGTTTCTAGGTTGTGAATAGCTGTCCTTACAGTCATACCTTGATTCTGATACTGGTGTAAAAAACTTAGTGTTTATAAATCACTGTTTCTGTTAGTTCACAAGTCTGTTTTACATACAGGTCTTGCCATTTATTGTTCAGCTGCTTTGTTAGAATAAAATGATAATGTCTTACACAGTTCCTCTGTTGATTCTTAGCCTCCGGAAAAGTATATTTTGTACAAGAATTATGAGGAAGATCACAGGTAAAATTGTCCTTTTGAAGGACTGCAATGGCATTGTTTTTCTTAATCTGCATATGCCATTATTCTTTACAAAAATGTTGATTATCCATTTTCCTGAGGATTTTGATTCCACAGATGGTCCATATTGCCAGTCTTGGGTTTTCTTCTCCAAGGCCATCAAACCCAAGGCTCATGAAAGCTTCCTAGTTCTTCTTTACTATGGTATCTCTCTGGCAGCTACTGAAGTAGTCAGAGCACTTCAAAGACGAGCCCATGTTGCCCTGGACAGTCCAGTGTATTCTGTCAATCCAACTGCTTTAGTGACCAAGAATACAATTCAGGAGAGTATTGTAACAGAATGTCTTAGATGAGGTGGTGGCTGTGCAAGGTGCCAGCTTTGCCAGCTTGCCTTTTGAAAAGGTTCTTTCTGTGGCCTAGAAGCTTTGCTTCTTTAGAAATGTGGCATGTTTTTGAGGTGTTTGAGTTTTTTTGTTTTCTTCCTCCCCAGTTGTACATTGGTGGTTTGGTATCCTTTATAATCCTTTAGGCACATGCAGTATCTCATTCTTCATCAAAAGCATGATTCTAGTATCAAGACTTCTGGGGAAGACAGTAGTGAAAAAACAAATCTCATGGGCTACAGCTTTAACAGCTTTAAAGACACTGTATATTTTCATGTCCTGGATAATTTAAGGCAAACATTATTATCTCTACGGAGTCTACAAAATCATTTTGAAAAATTATTTGGATTTAAAGCTCTCCTGTATTAAAGAGTCATCTGATTTGACCATGAAATATGGTAATAGTTGTCATCTCACTTAATCTTTTGGCTTGTTTCTTTGTGTTTGCCTAACCCAGTCTCCCAGCAACACAGTTCTGTGAAGCACGACATCTCTGACCTCGCCTGCACTGGGTTGGAGTCAGGATTGGGGGTGGAGTAGGTGGTAGCTTTCCAGCGATAGTCCTTATAAATAAAAAGAAACATTTCTTTTTGCATTTTTATTGTCTACCATCTTAAAAAGATAATCCTGCCTTTCTTAAAATTATGAATTTTTAAAAATTTATTGTCTATATGCTCTATTAGCATACTTTGTTAAAAAAAGCAAAAATTAAATCCTTTACTTTAGCCTTCTCCAGTTAATGTACTCCTGTTTTTTCTTTGTCCCAATAGAGAATATTTTTAACACAAACTGATGTAGATGGAATATACAGCAAATGACTATTTTTCCAGGAAAATATACCTTTAAACATTTATACTAAAATTATAATTTTATTGGTTTTGACGAATCCTTTTATCAATCCTTTTGTCACTTAAGTACCACCTCCTCCCCTCAATTTCCCACTCCCATCTTGTAGAACTTACTGGTTTGCCTTCTTTTTCCCTTTCTAGTTTGTCTCTTTGGAGACAGAGGTGTGTGTCAAGATTTTCCATGCTCACTTTTTGGCAAAAACTCAAATCCTAAAATTAATCATAACACACAAATTTAAGGTTGAGTTTATTTGTATGCACAAGCTTGCTGAATATTTTATGTAACAAAATATCACTGTTTATGCACCAAAATTACTCTTCCCTTTTTTCTGCAAACAAGTTGAGGTTAAGGGGATGGCTGAGATAAATAAAAATCTACTAATAAAAATGAGAAGCTAGTAAACTTAAATCAGTTCATCTATTTCATTTTTTTCTTTATTGCTAGCTTGCCTTAGGATGCCTTTTAAGAGATTACAGGTATTTTGTAGTTCTGAGCATCTTCACTTACAGGTTACTCATTAGAGGAAAGGATGTCCCTTGACTTTAGAGTCATTACACTCAAGGCCAGATTCTTCCTCCTGTCTTGTTAGGTACCAGTCTCCCAAGTCTATGGGAAGAGAGAGAAGTTGTAGAAGCCAAGTCAGCCCCTCAGAGATTTGCATCACCCTCTTCATCAGCCACATCAGGAGCTCATGGGGGCCTTTGATTACCCCATGGCACAGTTCCGTTTTTTCACTGAAAGAGTGATCCAGTTTTGGAATGGGTTGTCCACAGAGGTGGTTGAGTTACCATCCTTGGATGTGTTCAAGGGTAGGCTGGACGAGGTGCTGAATGACATGATCTAGATGTTAGATGTTAGGTTTAGTTGGATTATAGATTGGACTAGATGACCTTCAACCTTCTTTTCCAACCTTATCAACACTGTGATACTGTGAATTCTGCTGACAAATGTGATTCCTTATGCATTTTGGTTTAGGGATGGAAGATGGCTTGTTGATACTTCAAGTGCATTTAGAAAAATCTCTGTTGTTCTCAAAAGGAGACTTGAGACCAAATGAGGCTGAAGAGTGCTCTCTATCATGCAGGCTTGGGCTTCTGGAGCATTGGTGATGTGCTTTTGTTCTAACAGGTATAAGGAATGGGATTTTTAAATACTAAAAGACATATTCAATTAATGAAGTTCCTCAGGGCAGCAACGAGGATTATGAATTGTGATTTAAAACAAAATTCTCACAGCATAACTTTTGGCTTTTGATGATGAAGAACTGATGAAAGAAAAAAATCTGTAGATGATAACTGTGCTTTCAGTTGTTGAGTCACATGGTTCTATAAAGTGCCCTGAGTTGTTATAAATCTATCCTAGAGTTTCATTTTAAATGCACAGGCATCATGTGATAGCACTTGTGTTAAATCCATCCAAACTCTTGTTTAAAACATTTAATTCAGTTACTATTTTTTTAATGGTAAATGTGATGGAAAATAATAATCTTATGGTAGAAATACTGGCTTTGAGGCACTGTTTTGTATACCTGGCTTTAGACATTTGATTTGGGTTAGATCAACTTCTAGTACATCTAAGAATTACATAAAGCCATGGACACTTAATTTCTTACTACATGTATATTCAGAGAAGCAACAATTCTGACTAGATTAATTCTGATACCTAACTGCATTTGAGGGTATCAGAGGAAATAATTTCACTGTCATTCTGGAAGGTGCCCTCCAGGAATATGAGAATTAACATACTGTATGGTCCTCAGGATGGGGATTCAGTTTGACCTAACTTCAGGGTGGGACTCAGTGATAGTTCTATAGATTCCTAAATTTAGGCATCTAAGACAAGATTAAGAGCTCTTTCAAGTGGATTTCTCTTAATTGGTCAATTCAGTTTAGACTCCAATGATTATTAATTCACTCTTTCTTAGCTACTAGAAGAGCTTTGTCATCCAGGGCACCTAAAATGTAGACCCTTACTTTCAGCATTCTGAATCAGACGCTGAATCAAGAGCTTTTGTTGAATATGCATCTTCTGAAAGTTGTCATCTTGAGAGGGAGGAAGCTGCAGTAGGCAGATCTGCTGCCCTGGAAAACCTACTGTGATTCTTAATACTTAGAAATTGGCTGGAAAGGAGACTTTATATTCCAGCTAATAACACTGATTACTAGAATTCTGGATATGCTTGCAAAAATGTATAATATGATAAATTTTTGCTGATGTATTGGTTTTAGCTATGCTATAGACCATACAGACCATAGTCCAAATTATTTATTCTATGGAAAAATAATTCCTTGGAGAAAACTCTTAATGTGCTGGGTTCTAATAAAGTAATCTCACCCAGTGTTATGATGCAAAGGCAGCAGAAACCTATAAACCATCTGTTTTTTTCATTTTACATTTTTTATTACCTCCTTCTAATTTGACTATTTTCCAAGGCAAATAATATTTGTAAATGTTTTTCTATACTCTTTCCTATTTATGCTGTTCTTCTGATTGTTATTCTGCAACGTGTTTGACACTCAGCGAAGCACAAATTACAGACATTTGGGATTATTTTATAAATTAAGCCTCATTTACTTTGCTTACGGATCCCATGTTTTGTCTGTTTTCTGCAGCAGCAGCATATTATGCATTTTTTTTACCTCTCTGTTGATACTAAGACTTTTTTCTGTTAATCTGGAGCTGTCTGTATTTCATAAATACTTCATCTATGCCTCTATGTTTTTTTTGTGGTGTGTATTTCTTTGTTTTTACTAATGCTGAACTTTTCCAAGTCACTGTACTATCTGCTTAATACCTTACTTGGCTTACTTTGATGTGCCTTGCAGATGAAGAGGGTGAACTAAGTAATCAACATTTTGTGCTGTAAGTGAATATTTATCACTGTATCATGGCTTTATATTTCTCTTCCAGTTTAAGAATTACACCATAAAATTTTGTCAGAGAATAGTAAGCTGCTCATTATCTATTAATCTTTTCTTATATTAAAAATTCCTGTTATTCCTTCTTACTTTTTTACATCCTTAAGCTTTTCATCTCATTGCATGATTTGGAACAAAAATAATTGGTCTTTTCAGTTCAGTGATTGAACTAAACATAATTATGGATCAGGCTGAAGTTTTAGCTTTTTTGAACAGAAGTCCTTAATTTTGTTTGGATTAATCCCTTAAATTAAATCCTTTAAGGGTTAATTTTTAAAGCATTTTTTCATATTATGTTAAAACGACCCAAACAAAACATAAACAGCATTTCATTAAATTTAGTTCCTGAATGTAATTTTGTTACAAAACATTAAAGGGTTTTTTTCTCTGATTCCACTTTTTTGGTCAGAACAGTTCACTTTGACATGAAAGCAGAAGATTCTGCTTAATATGTTTTTAAGCAAACAAAAAATCATGTATTTGTCTGTGGTTTTCTTGATACTCTGCAAATTTGTATAGATTTTGAAAAAACTAAACATTTATATTTGCTGATTTTCCTTTGACCTGTTATTTTGAGATGGTTAGGGTTTTTTTATAGGTTAGTGAGGACAAATAGTCTATTGGGGCAACTGTGCTTCAAGTGTGGTTAAAATTTGTTTTGCTTTCTTCAGTTTTTTATCGTTTTCTTCCAGACATTGATTACTTTATTGCCTATCCGTATTTCACAATGAGTCTTGGCTAGGGATGTAAAGTTTACTGGCAGATGATTTATGTGGAACCAGCTTAAAGGATAAATTAATTCTTTTCATCTTTGAATCCTCCTATGCAGCTGCTGTTCTTAATAAGAAGCTGCCCAGTTGTACTGGAGACTCAATTCTTGTGATTTGTCATAATTTCAAGTTGAATACAGTCATACCTCTGTGGCCGCAGGGTACTAGTCTCCCTGGGGTCCTGCAAATATTCTAATCCCTGAGCAGTCGCGGGTCATTAATATGCATACAGGCCATGCCCATCGCTCCATCCCCAGCAAATCAGGAGCACTGGGGAGCATTTTCTGCATTTTCTGCTCCTCCTCACAGGCTTTCACAGCACAGTGGAGCAAAGGGAACTGTTTCTGAGCCCTCTCTGCCTGGGGAGACCCCCTGGAGAATCCGTGGGCTTCTCTTCGGCTACGCTCCCACTTCCGCTGCTGCCAGTCCCAAGTGCGGGAGCAGCAGCGCTGGCCATATGGACTCAGCAGAATGCCAGCTCCAGCTGCCGCGGCAAGGGATGGGCATGGGGCAACAGAAGCCTCCTGGCATGGTGGCAGTGTCGCAGACACGTCCTGCTGCTGCCCAATCCCAGCACACAGGACTTGGCAATTGGCTTCTGGTGCAGTTTAGCACACCTGGGCATTGCTTTCCCCACCTGTAGCCATGGAAACAGTAATGCACAGACACATGCACACAGGCAGTCCCTGGAAGGGGCTGGCGGGGACAAATGCTTGAGAGCACACATGACGGGTGGGGCAGAGGGGGAAGGCGGATGGTAGCTCTGGCCGCAGTCCCTGTAGAGGACGGTATGTACAGCGCTACAGCAGCGCTTTCCCTGGGGCTACATCTACGTATCACCAGGTGCGCCGGACTACGCATTATGTACTACATACATAAGTCTTTCCAGCCACAGGAGCCGGGCAGGGACTGTGCCATGGCATGGTGCCTTGGGACTATAAACGCCATGTAACCTCCGCAACACTCATAAGGCATTGATCTGTGGCTGTTCCCAGCAAGCGAGAGGCGTCGCCTGCCCGCCCCGCAGGGCTGTGCCAGTCCCGCTCCACAGGGAGCACCAGTTCCGCCCCTCGGCATAGCAGAGGCACTGCGTATGCAGTGACTGGGAAGCTCCATGGGTCACTGAGGCAGATTCGCGGGAAAAAAATTCCACGAGTCGATGAGGACATGAACATGACAGTGCAATGTACCAAGGTATGACTGTATTGCAATGGTCCTGAAAGGCATAGTGCTTTCTGGCCATTTATATCTGTCCTGCTGCTTCCAACATCAGTCATCTCTCTGCTCATCCTTGAGATTAGCTGCTTCTAATTGATTTTAGAGAATTTACTTCCAATGTTCACTCTGGGCTTGGAAAACAGGATACATTGCCAGACTTTTGCAGAATGTTTCAGAGATAGTGTTCCTTTCTCTGGACTTGAATGTATTTTGCCTGCTTTCTTGCCACTCAGATATTTTCAGAGTTGTTTGAAACTTTTCTTTAGGGACTACAAGAACTTCAGGGCATGTGAGAACTACTTAACCTCCCCCATGCCACATCAGGTGGAAATGAGAAGAGGCTTTTCCTAAAGGAGTTTAAAACCTTTCATCCTTGGGTTTGGCCACTCCAGTCTTTTGTCTTTTCAAATATCAGAGACAAAGAGAGAGAGTCCTAGAGCTGGGAATAATTATCCTAAAACTTGAGCTTTTTTTTTTTTCCATATTTAAATAATCTGACATCAGTTCAGTTTTACAACTGACTCTTGATTGGCCTAGAGTTCGGGGTCTTGGGCTATGGGTAAGTGAAAAAAGCTTTTGGATGCCAGTGGAGGTATTTCTCTGCTGCTGTCTTGCACGTTTGCAAAATCAAATTAACTGCAGTTTTGTCTCAGTGGTCATCAGGAGATGTTTTTTTTTACTGATATCCTCAAGTCTCTTTCACATGCTATTCTACCTCAGTCTGGTTTGTTATTTTCCTAAAGGCCACTCACCTAAGGGTTACATGGGCCTTTTCTGGTCTTTCTGCTGCTTTTTTCGCTACTCCTGTGACGGGAGACTCCCAGTATCATAGAGTCCCCAACCCCTTTCAAAGGGGGTTGTTTGTTTTGTTTTGTTTGTCTTTGTTTTGTTTCAGGCTTGCGGTGGATTCCCCTGATTTCAGTTATTGCTAAGCAAACTTTCTTCACTGCCTTGTTCATATTTTCGATAGATTAACCTTTCTGGTTTGTTCTGTAGGAGTACTCTGGGGCACAGCTATCTGCAGTTTTTTTACTTTTAAAATCTTATTTTGAGTAAATGTCTATATATACTCAGTGTTAATGTTCCCTTGAAGGGAGATACTCTTGCTTGACTTTTCACTTTAATAAACCACAGGGACACGAAATGAATGGATTTATGTTTGAAAACATGTTTCTGGGTTTTTGTCCTTTAGATATGCAATAATCTGTGGCGTTTGTGCATGTTTCGAAATTTCCTTTGCATTCCAGTTGCATGTTGACATTGTTAACAGTACAGTTATACCTCCTCCATTGCGAGGAAAGGGACAGGCCAATGCCGTCGCGAAACCCTAACCTCTCAAAGAACTGCAGGTCGTTAATATGCATGCAGGCCCCTCCCATTGTTCCTCCCCCCAGAACCCTGGAGCGGTGCAGACAATTCTCTGCTCCTTCTCCTTGTCTCTCTCGGCACAAGTGAGCAAAGGGAACCATTTCTGAGTGGCTGCTGCGACCATGTGGACTCGCAGCCCAAACCTCATGCCGCTGCTCACCCCCCCAGCCTGGCCCGACCCGGCCCGGCCCCAGTGCTCGCGTGGGCTCTCAGCAGAGCACACAGAAGCAGGTCAGGGTGTCGCAGGTCTCTAAACGCCATCTCGAACCGCCCCGCGCCGTGCCCGAGCTGCCGTGGGGGTGGGGGAGGTGGAGGGGTCAGGTTGGTATGGGAGTTTCTTTCCCTTTAACATCCACCAGTCCCATGAGAGAGGGGCAGCGCTCCTGGACGGCCCCAGAGGGCGGGGGAACAGAAGCCCCCTCCCAGCACACAGCTTGCCTTACTTTCGTGAGGCAGTCTCCCTGTTCAGGGACCTCCCCGCAGGGTGGGGTGAGTCCTGCCCCACAGGCACCGCGGCGCAGTCCCTCGGCAGAGCAGAGTCAAACTGCACATGTGTCAGGCAGCTGAGCTCGCAGACGGCAGAATCATATTTGCGAAAAAATTGCTTCACAAATGGACGAGGTCGTGAATGAGAAGTCGCGATACAGAGAGGATTCACTGTATATTCTAATGATGGTGGGAGTTCAGGCACATTTGCTGATGTCTTTACATACCTTCCTCTGTGAGCAGAATCCTACTCTCAAAGGCATTGTGTTTTAAATTTTGCCCTTAGATTATCAGAAGAGCCAGTGGATGGAACCATTTCATCATGGGGGAACGGTATAACCAGACATTCCCCATGCCCTGTTTGCAGTCTAGCATAGGCTGACAGAGGTTCTGCAATGACTTCTGTAAAGATCCTGGGGCCTCTTGTTGTCTACAGGAGGTACAATATGGCTGGAAATGGCTCGAGTTCCTTTGCTGGCTTCATCAGCATGACAGCTTTATGTGGTTAGCTAACTCTTGGAATGGATTTCATTTTTCCCTAGTTGTGAACTATCTGCTGTTTCATGCAGATGGTGATTAGCCTCTAAGTGATGAAGGCTTTTTGGTGCTCCCAGCCCGGGCAATACCCAAACCACAGAAAGAGAGGGGAAGTGCTTTGTATTCCATTTTGTTCAATTTTCCACTGAGGGTTGGTTTTGCTGTTTTGGTTTGGTTTTTTTACCTCTATATTCAGGCAGCTTAGAAACAAAACAAAAACTGAAATAGCAAATTAATATGCTGAGGAAAAGAATAATTGGACAAAAGCAATTAGTGTGCACTTGTGATGCACTTAGGGGTTTTTCTTCCATTTAGCACTTGCTTATTTTCCCTCCACCCTCTGACAGTGACAAAAAAAATGTAATGAACCTGAGAGCTCTTTGGGTAGCTTTGGGTGTGACTTTTAAACTCTGACTTGATGCACTGACTCCCTTTCCCTAGAGTGTCTGGGGATGTTGAACCTTTAAGTTTCATTATGAAAAAGCAATAAAGCATTTCAGCTCTGAAGGTGAAATTCATAGATAAATCACTTGTGATTGACTCTATTACAAGAGTGCTGAACACTTTCCAGAAGAGGAGAACAGTGGCATTCTTAAAAATGTAACCATTCTGGATTATATTGTACTTTTTTATTCTAGTTACATTTGTCTGGAGCTTGTTTTCCACAGATTTCATGCTTAGCAGAAATTTTTCAAAAATAACTTGAAGTAAATTTCTCTTCTTCACTGGTGAAGCAGTTGGAATGTGTGGAGAATGAACACTGAAGATTTCCAGATTTTGTTCTTCCTGCAGTTTTACACTTTACTTATTCTCTGATGTTTCTTTCTCTTCTTGCTTTAAAAGTGATTAAAATACCTCGAGAAACCTTAGAAAGTATCACTCATTGGAGTTCCTGTATACCAAATAAGTTTATAAATAAAGCCACAGGTGTAAACTTTGAATAAATTTCGTGTTTCCATTGAGCAAGGATCCCTGGCTTCAGGCAGCTGAATCATATTTAAACAGGCATCTGTTACTACAGACAAACCCCAAAAATAGCCACTTGCTGTTTTTATTTATATAAATTTGCACCTAATGCCGTTAAATACATAACTGTTTTCCTTTAAGTGCAGAAGCCCTCCCATCTGATAAACATGTAATGAGCTGGTGAAACCAGAGCTAAGGGCACAGCTGTGCTAAGTAACATACTTAACAAATCTTTATGTAAGGACTTTAAAGAGACGTTGCAGGCCTTGATCTATATATAGCAGCTTCCAGTTTACATTAACAAGAATGGTTTATTGGTTTTACTATATTTAAATGGTGATTTAAAATAAATTTTAATATTTCAGTCCAAATTCATGGAACTTTCCTACCCTGCTTCTTATAACTGTCTCTTTATAAAGTTATGCTCCTGCAGGGATAATCTTTTTCTGTTAGCTGTGGGTTGACGTTGAATACATGACATCAGACCTGGGGAACTGGATTTCTGACCAATTGATCTTTACTGGATAGTTTTACAGTTCAAGACTGGACGTGTTCTAACTGGATTACTTGTTTTGCCTGGATTCTGTTTTCACAGAATCACATTTGAGGGTTGGAAGGGCCTTCGGAAGGTCATCTGTTTCACCCTCTCTGCTGAAGCAGGGCCACCTAGACCAGACTGCCCAAGACCACGTCCAGATGGGTTTTTAGTAGACTTTAGGAGACTTCACAACTGCCTTGAGCAACTTGTGCCAATGCCCAGTCACCATCATGGTAAAACAGTGTTTCCTAATGTTCATAGAGGGCCCCCTGTGTTTCGGTTTGTGCCCATTGCCTCTTAACTTTTCACAGGGCATCACTGGAAAGAGCCTGGCTCTGTCCTATTTGCACCCTTCCTTCAGGGATTTGCATATATAAGATCCCCCTGAGCCTTCTCTTCTTTAAACTGAACAGTCCTAACTCTCTAAGGCTCTCATCACATGTCATGTACTGCAGTCCCTTGATCATCCTTGTGGCCTTCCCTGGACTGTCTACGGCATGTCCAAGTAGCTCTCATACTGAGGGGCCCATAATTTGACACAGCACTCCAGGTGAGGCCTCACCTGGGCAGAGTAGAGGGACAGGGTCACCTCTCTGGACCTTCAGCCCTGCATGTCACTGGCCTACTTTGCTGCAAGGGCATGTAGCTGGCTTATGCTCCATTTGTTGTGCAACAAGACCCCAAGTCTTTTTGTGCCAAGTTGTTTCCCAGGTGGATGACCCCCAGGCCACCCAGATGCCTGGGTTCACAGGTTATTCTGAGTTGGAAGGGACCCACAGGATCATCTAGTCCAACTCCCAAGGGAACGCCCACCCAGGGATCAGGCCCACAAGCGTGGAACCACGGGCACCACACTCCATCTATCCGAGTCTCCCATCATCTAGGCCATGTTGCTGAGCTCCTCATCGAGTCTTCTCTTAAACACCTCCAGGGATGGCGACTCCACCACCTCCCTGGGCAGATCATTCCACTGAGAGATCCCTCTCTCTGTGAAAAAGCTCTTCCTAACATCCAGCCCAAACCTCCCCTGGTGCAGCTCTAGGCCATGTCCTCTTGTTCCTGTCAGTCATTACTCCTAAATCCCTCTCCATTTCACCACTCTCCAGCCATTGATAGCGATGCATGGGGTTGTTATGTCCGAAGTGAAGAACCCGGCACTTAGGGTTGTTCCTTCCTAGGTGCAGGACTTTGGACTTCTTGTTGAACTTAATGAGTTTCCTGTCAGCTTGTTTTTCCAACCTGTTGAAGTCCTTCTGGATGTAAGTGTACCCTTTGGTGTATCAGCTACTCCTCTCCCGTTTTCTCTCATAAATAAACTTGCAGGGGGTACCCCTCTGCCACACCATCTAGGTCATTAATGAAGATGTTAAACAGGCCTGGAGTCAGTATTGACCTTTGGAGTACACTGCTAGTCACTGGCCTCCAACTTAACTTGGTGTCACTGATCACCACCCTCTGGGTCTAGCCATTCGACCAGTTTTCAGCCCACCTCACAGTCTGCTCATCCAGCCTATACTTCGTCATCCTCTCTATAACAATCTTAAGAGATAGTGCTGGAAGCCTTACTGAAGGCAAGGTGAGTGATATACACCTTTAGGTTAATCACAGAATCACAGAATATTCTGAGTTGGAAGGGACCCACAAGGATCATTGAGTCCAACTCTTAAACAGCACCACTGCCTCCCTGGTGGGAATCAAACCCCCAGACTCCTGCATGAGAGACAGGGGCACTCACCATTATACTAAAGGGGATTTCATTACCTCTTCATCTACCAGGCCAGTCATTTCATCGCAGGTTATCGAGTTGGACAAGCATGATTTCTTCTTGGTGAATGAATCTATTCTTACTACTCCCAGTTACTTTCTTGTTCATGTGCCTAATTGTATTCTGGATGATGCTCCTTCTTTTGCTGGACAAGGCCATCTAAATTACCCAGGCTGGATTATACTGAAATCACAGACCTTTACCTTTTTCAATGATGTAACTGTTTTTTTCCTGTCTTTTATCTAAAACCACTTGTTCTGGTGTACTGGTGCAGGAGATGCCAGGTGGGACTAAGCCTTTTCTTTCCCTTCTGAAGAGGCCAAAACCACACATTACTTCAGTATTTGTGAGCTTGGCAACAGTGAAATAGGAGAAGGCCAGAAAAAAAGGGAAGCAACGTTTTAGTGGAGTAGACAGAGCTAATTGTTCTGATTATAAATTCTGTATTGTACTCAGGCAAATATAATAGCCATTTATTATTTGCCTTGCTTTTAAATCCTCTACTCTTCGTAATTTATACTTTTGCCTGGCTTGACTCATCTTGTAAAATAATAGTGACAATTTGCCATAAAGCATCAAATAACTACACCTTTGACAGTGACAATACTGTTACAATTTATAGAGTGTCCAGAATCCAAGTAACTGTAAGTACTGTAGAAAGCTGTACAACTGTTAGCACTGTGATTTTTGCAGACAAGTTCTGGTAGGTACGGAAGCACCAATGACCCCAGAAGTCCACTCCCACCACTATGATGGAGGTACATTCACTCGTCACATTCGTATGGACCCACCTGTACAAGGACAGAGGAGTGGAGGAGCAGACAAAAACCCAGGGAGGCATAACAAGTTATCCTAGTATTTGTCGGTACTGACTGACCAACATCTGTAAGCACAGAGAAGTTACAAAGCATTTATTCTGTTATGTTCCTGCCCCAGGCATTGAATGCAGTCCCTAAGAAGAGAGTTGGGGTGCTCTTTCTGTATCACTCTTTCTTCATTAGTTCCAGAAAGATATTTTAAAAATATTGTCCAAAGAACAGGAACTGTTTCCCCACCCCTTTCGAGTTCTAAGTGATGTTTCTACATTACTAATGCAATTCCAGATTGGCCATACAAAGTGCTATTAGTGTAATGCCTGATAATAGTTCAGAGTGGCTGAAGGTGCCTTAATGCAAATATCATGTTGCAGGAAGCAGAGTGCTTTACAATAGCTGCTTTATTGCTGCTTAGATGTAGACCATTGTTTTCTTGATTAGCAAATACAGTGTCTGTGGTTTTGAATTGGTAAAATAACCCAGAAATGGAGCCAGCAAACTTTGAAAACTATATTTTCTTATGTATTGCTGATAGTACAAAATAGATACTATATCAAAAAGTTAGGCAAAATGCTTTAATAGAACTTTCTATGATTTTTTTTTACAGATTGTAAGTCTAGACCCATTGGGCTAAAGGCATATAGAAAGTTATTGGTAAAAGTTACCCTCATTAAAAACAGAAAGTGTTTTCAAATTTACACTGAATTTGATGGCGATTTTATTTCCCTTCAAGATATTAAACTTGTTCCTAATAAGTGTTGTCTGAAAAAAAAGTTGCAGTAGTGGCTGAAAATTTGACTGTGTAAATTTCATGGAAGTAATTTCAAGATGTATATGTACACATGTATATGAGTATGTGTATATTTTTAGAAGCTATATTACTTCAGAGTATGTGAAAATCCCAATTACAGCAAGAGCTGTGTGGTGGAAGACTGAACTGTAACCTTGTTGCCTTCATTCCCCACTCAAAAAAAGCCCCTTAAACAGAACAGGAATTTTATTGCAATAGTAGGCCTTTTTTCTTCCTATTCAGACATTCTTTATTCTCTGGAATGTTTAGCACTTGTGTTGTTAGTCTTCAACTTTTAAAAGTATATGTGCTTACTCTTTTCCAACATCTACTGCATTAAAAGCTTTTTTTATTCCTACTACCTCTATTTCATTACTTTCCAATATAGTGCAATATGTGCCTTTGATAAGTTTCTTTTCCAAAATCAGCAACAATTTCTTGGCTGTCTGACAATGGTGAAAATTTTCGAAGTAACTTAATAATCTAAATTAAATCTACTTTATTTATTTATTTTTAAGGCCTTATGACTGTCTGCATTCTTCTTGATTTTTCTCCTGCTTTGTCAGCATGTGAACCATTAAGCACCCAAGTTCCTTCAAGATTTAGAAATTTTTTTATGCTTCTGTTACCTCAGAGGTCTTCCCGTGGTTGCTATAGCATGTCCTTTGCATTGTGTTGTACAATTTCTTTTTGGCTGTTGAGAGTTTAGCATATTCAAAGTAATATATGAATTATAATATTTGGAGCAGTGAACTTCAAGGTAATATGTAATGGAAGAAAAGATACTGACTTGAGTTGGTAGAAGAGAATTTACGGGACATGGAACATGAATACATGCAATGAAGTAAGGTTACTAGTAAAATCCAAATTTACATGGCAGTATGTAGTTTTAAGGGGTGGAAACAGCACAGCATGACTCTTCTGGATTAAATTCCTGACATTGACTTGATGGATTTTGAGAACCTGATAAGTTGAAGGTTTCAGATACTGTCTTTTATTGTACATGATGTATCTATTTGCGACAAATTAGTCAAATACCTTTTTGGACATTTTTGGACCTTTTTGGACATTTGGACCTTTTTGGACATTTGGAGACCAACACTCCTCAGCATCATTTGGGAATACTTTTCAAGTCTAAATAATTCTTTGCATTTAGTGAAAAAACCCTTCTGGTTGTTAGCTAATAATTTTGTTGGTTCCTTGAGTTCTTATGTTACATGAAATATCTAAAAAATAATGAGAACACATCCTTGGCATGATTTTATAGACTAAAATAGATGAGTACCTAAATGACTTCTTCATTCCTATTTTTTCAGAAAAATTCCAAGCATTGTTCATATTCCTTGCATATAATATATTCTGTCTGTTTTCGTGTTATCAATTATCTTCTTGATATTTTTATTACAAATATGTAAATCAAGGAGAATATGTTAGTTTAATCATGTTAATCATCTGTATTTACAAATAAGCATGTCTTTCAGCTTTCCTCTTTATTTTTGTATCACAAATAACTATTGCTCCTACAGTCGTGATTGACAGTACACAATTTAACTTTTAGAATTGAAATGCTGTGAACTTTATTAATTTTATTGCACTCTGAATTTACTGAGAAGCTGGGATATAGGAATTTCTGGTATGTTTGCATGCATTAGTTAGCAGTGTTTGGTGATGTGGTTTGATTGCCAGTATGTGGGTGCGCAGTGCCTTTTGAGATGGGGCTTGGTGTCCCACCTGGCTTATTTATAGCTACTGTTCTGGTTCTCGTCATATTTACTTCTCCCCTGCCCAAAGTTTGAATACCAAAGGATGTTGCCATTGGCACTAGATAACTACTGGTGAACAACTTACCTGGAGCCTTAATTTGGGGAGAGGAGGGTGGAAGGTGCATTTCTATCACCAGTAATATTGGAGACATGAGTAATATAAATAAATATTGCCTTAGAAGATCAAAATAGTCTGGAGTTTTCAGCAATAAATGCAACTGTTGTTGCGTAGTGACATTTCACAACATCAGGTTATATGTTAGTCAATGATGACCATGGTAGAAGGATGGACACAAAGTGCAAAGTCTTGGGTGGGCTGGCCATGACTTAATCCATATTATAATGCCTTGCTATGTAAAAGGAAATAACTTGTGGTGTGTATTTGTCCAATAAAATTTCTGAATCCACTGAAACCTGGAAATTCTAGCAGAATGCTGATTGTTTTTGGAGCCGGATTATATTATGATTTAATGACTTTTCTGGGCTTCATTTGATGACCTGGCCTAGAAAAACATTTTGAAGTAATAAAGCGTCTGTTTGGCTCCAAACTGATGAAAGAAGCATTGCTCTTTGCATAAACCGTTCTTTAGGAAGAGCCATGGAGAGCTACTAATAAACCTTATTAAAAAGCTTAAGCAAGATTGAAGGAAACAGAAAACCATTCCGTTCCATGCAAGATGAGTCCATAGAAAAAAAAAAAAGGAGGGGTCAAAAAAAGAAAAAATCAAAAGCAAACCCACAGGGTTTTTGCCTCCCCTCCTTGTGACTGGCAGCTTGCTGCACTTCAGTTACGTTGCCTCTGAGATACATTAAAGTGCAGCTCAGTTTAATGAAGAAGTGGGTAGGACAAATCAAGGCTAGAGATTATTTACAGCAGAGACTGGGTAAGTAAATGCAGCTTTAGATAAAGTGTTTACTAATATTGTGCAAATGTTGTAGTGTCTAGCCTGTAGCATTTAGAAGAATACTCAGAGCTGTCATTTTTTTGTTTTACTTCAGTAATTTGCAAGTGTTGGTGGTACATAC
Source organism: Pitta sordida (assembly GCA_013390025.1). Lineage (NCBI taxonomy): Eukaryota > Metazoa > Chordata > Aves > Passeriformes > Pittidae > Pitta > Pitta sordida. The sequence continues at coordinate 222,626 of WEKX01014718.1, read as the reverse complement.
TATGCAATAGATTTATGCATAAGACTGAGAAAGGATTTAATTTTATTTTTCAGACTTCCTGCAACAAAACAAATAACTTTCCCTGAATTTCTTGTACTTACTTTATTTTAAATTCTTTGCTATCTAAGTAAATGCTTTATCTATTTTAGTGCAGTGCTCAGAATAATTTTGGTGGGAGTTAGCAGATAGTTGCTGGTGGCTCCCTGTTATTTTGATTATTTTTCTTCTTTAGGGAGAACTGTATCTTAATAGAGTTTTTTAAGATTTCTACAGTCCAGCTCCAGACCACTGAAAAATCCCCAGCATTAATTTTTTTCCAGGAATTCATTCAAACATCCTAGTAGGATATGATTTCAGCTGCTTGCTTTTGTTCTCCATCTTTTTAGAAAGATTTGTATGTGTTCTTATACTGAGTCTGATATAGAAAATTCTGTTTTAAATTTTTGTACGGATAAATTGATGTAAATTTAATATCAATGTACAATGTGATAAATATAATGAGAGCTTTTGTTGTTGGAGGCTTGCAGGCTTTTGATTTTGGCATATTTTTGTCTCTAACAATTGGAGAAGACTTTGCAGTTGCAATAATGCTCTTATGAAATAGGATTGCAGTCTTAATCAATTACTTATTTCCAGTACGGTTGTTTTAGAAGTTTCAGTGCTTGCCGGTCAAGTATTTCAATCTCAGTGCATAGAAGAAGACCTAGGAAGGGAGAATTATCAGTGTAGGTTCTAGAGACGCAAAGCCTGATTTCAATCTTGGGAACTGAAAAAAGAAAAGCAAAGTCTTTTGCTCTTGGTAGTGCATTAAAGAAAATATTTTTAAGCGTTTAATACCTTGTGATGTAGGGCGTGTCATCCTTTTGCATCATCTTGTGGGAAAGAGTACATTAAATACTATAGTCTCTCATGATTTTTGCTGTCCAGATTAATCAGGATGTGTTATCTTTTTCAGATAATCACTCCGTTTAGGAGGATAATATTGTGTGCTGAGAACAGAAAAGAAATGGAGGACTGGATAAGCTCTCTGAAGTCTGTTCAGTCGAGAGAACACTATGAGGTAAGCTGACTGCTCTTGGTGCAACCTCTTCTAGCTCAGATCAATCTACAGCACACAACTGGAGTATCCACCCTGTTTAGTGTGAAAAGTGTCTAATGTCAGAGTGAAGCTTCATGTTAAGAACTTCCCTAGCAAAGTGAGAGCTTATTATCATCTCACTTTTGTTTAGAATTTTGGAGGGAGAGCAGGCTAAATACCATTTGGAAAATACTTTTGGTTAACATTGCATTGTCATCTCCTGTAATATGGCACCGTACATAATTTCAGTCACCGTAGGTGTGTTCTGTACTTGCAAATTTGTCTTAACTTCTCCTTTACTAGACCGCACAGTTTAATGTGGAACATTTCTCAGGGATGCATAACTGGTACGCCTGCTCCCATGCCCGACCCACCTTCTGTAACGTGTGTAGAGAGAGCCTCTCTGGAGTCACTTCTCATGGCCTGTCTTGTGAAGGTAAAATAAATGCTTTCTTTCCCCATTTATAATGCTGTATATGTAGACAGATGGCTGCAAGTTCACTGTGACTAATGATTCTGAAAATAGGTAGTAAGAAAAAAGCCTAAAGGGGGAAATCTATTCGCTAGTGTGACCTTCCTCTCAGCAGAGGAACTGCTAATGATCTGGCTCACCTTCCTGCTCTGGGAACCTTTCTCAATAACACAGTTACTTCTGTTGCAGCAACCAGTTTGGAGTGAACTAGGTGGATGATTTGCAAGAAAAGATAGGATTTATTTGACTTGCACATAAAAAACATGGAACAAAATAGTCTTACTCATTTGCAGAGTCAGCATTCTCAGGAAAAAAATTCTAATAGTAGTGTCTGCCCAAAATCTATAAAAATTCGAAACACTTCCTCTCCAATTCTTCTTTGCTCTGTTGCTGCTGCCTGATCCTGCAGTACATGAGGCAAACTTATTGCTTTAAACATTCTCTGATGCAGTGAGGGTGTAGAGATGTAGATGATTGCATTTTGATGGTTCAACAGATGCAATTGAACACAAATAAAAGGAAGGTGTGGCTAAGTCTTCATCATTAAAATGATATTTCATGAATAAGTAATTATAATAAGCCTGCAACAGCTTATTTATTTTTTCCTGCAAGTTCTGGTGAAAAGTAGTAATGAGTCTGCTTGTGTTACAATGCAGGAGAAAATAAAGCACATGAAATGTAGAGATATTTAATAACTAAAATAGCTGACTGCCCAGAAAAGAGTTAAATACACCATTCATACCTTGATTTTTTTGGATGCATGTAACCCAACAGCAAATGCATTTCTGTTATTGATGCTGTTATAATACTTGAGATCTGAGCATGATAATCTGTATTAAGGAAATCTTAGAAAGGAAACATTAACACACTGTCCCGCATTTTCCATGCTTTTAATGTAGCTAATGGTGTAGTTGGAAAGGAATTGGACTTCCAGCTTCTCCGGTGTATGTTTTCCACTTTATGCAAGTCCTTTGAGAAGTTTTAAGGCAATTATGATGTTCTCAATGTCTGGTATTGACAGATCGAAGTGTCATGTGCTTAACTAAAATGCAGTTCTATTGCCTGTGTATACAAATACAGTTACATTTCCTCAGGCAAAGGAAAGGAAAGATTTTCAAAGAATTTATGAATTCATAAGTTAATATTATTTTAAAAGGCTTTTTAGCAAGCATTATTCTTGTAAGATTATCAACGCTAATGTTTGTAATTCACCATTTTATGTTTTTTTCAGTGCCTAATTTTGCTTCAAAGTATAGTTTTAATATCAAAGGTTTTAGCATTAACTTTATATTAGAGAAGTTTCCATAGTTTCCAGATTCGGAGTTTGTCACCTTTTTGCATAACGTGATACTAACTAATGCTATATTTATCCATGTTTCTGATGTCAGTTAATCTTTCATCAGTTTTTAGAAATAGCTTGGAAGGCGGTTTGGATTTGCTTTCGCTGTTCCACAGTTCAGTAATCGAGTGTGACCTGGAATGTTTTATACGTCCGTACTGTGATATTCTTTTGTCTATTAATAAGTTTACCACCTCTTAGATAGTAGTTTATATCTATTTTTTACAAGGTTTTTGGTTTTGTGGATTTTTTTTGTTTTGTTTTGTTTTTTTTTAACAAAAGAAGAGTTTTAGTAGTACATCTGATCTAAATCACTTGTGAGTTGATTGTTTTACTGGAAAACTTGGTACTTTGTCCACAATTCTGTATACCTGTTAAAACCCATGTTAACCATCCTTAATTTCTTCATCTAATAGCTGTATTTGGTTTTGATACTATTTCTTTTACTGAAATTATTATGTGACTGAGATCATATTTACTTGCTTCTGCCATGTGCACTTCTGAAGCATTTCACTTTTTTTTTTCCCTTACCTGTGTTAGCAGTGTCTATGGTTTGCGGAGACAGTGTAGGAAGTATGGAGTCTTAAGATTACCCAAACTTGTTCTGCACTACTTTTTCCCTGAAACCTCCAGCACTTCTTTACACTGGGAATCCATTTATATCTACATTAATTCAATTATTCGTGTGGTCATTGATCCCAGGCTACTCTATTATGCCTTGTATTGAGAAGCATGAGAGTTACTTCTTACGAGATATTTGAGCTCTTTCTTCTCTCAGTGGTTTGGGTTATTGGCACACCAAGTTGTCTTGAAAGTAACTTAGAATCTTTGTACTTTTTGTGGTCTGATTCTTGACTGCTATCTATAGGTAAAAATAAATCCCATTGTTGATACTTTGCAGCTTTTGATACTTTAGAAGTATCTTTAGATATTTAGTATATTTAGAAGTCCTGTAATATTTTATTCTCTTGCAAATACTTGTTTTCAGCAGCACTGGACAACTATTTTTCTCAATCTGATCACACAACAAGCCTCATTTCTTTCGGAGATAAGATGGGTGACTTCTTTTTTCAGGGCACCTTTCCTCCCAGCAGCCTTTGGCAAAGGTTGATCAAATTAATTGCAGGCCACCCTGAAGATGCTCCTCTAAGGTTTGTGGAAGCCAGTATAGAAAGAGATAGTATGTTAACACCTCTACTAGGTACTGTAAGGCTAGTGTGAACTTGCATCTTTTTAGAAGTAGAAAGAATCAATGTCAACCTGAAGATATAAATTATATCCAACCAGGCTTCATTCTTGCTACTGATCACAAAACAACTGACTTCTAAAACATTTAATCATATACTCCTTTGAATTGCAATGCTGTTACTCCCCAAAGTTCCTTCTTTTGTGTCTTCTCAAAAGGTAATTTACTTTTCAGATGTTGTGTCTATGTTGTGTTGCTCTAGCTGCCTGATCTCTGCAGCATTCATCCACAGTCTTTACTAGGGCTGTAAAATCATGATTTTTTTTGCTTTGCTTCAGAAATTAGTTCAAACTATCTGAATCAAGGAAGGCTTTGGGGTTTTGTAGTCCTCAAGTGTTTCTCTTACTCAGAATTCAGCTTATTGTATGCCCAGGTGTCTAAGCCTAAGCAATTGTCATGTTGTTATGAACCGGTTAAAAGGTTTCTTTTTGGTTCCCACAAGCAAAATTAAAATCAAATGAGACCAGATGCTGGATTTCAAAACCATGAAAGGATTTTTATTAATTGTAAATCTAAAGCATAGGGAGAGAGGAGGAAAAGACAGAGAAAGGTTGGAAAAAGAGAAGCTAAGATTACTTGGGAAGCATAGAAAAAGTTATCAAACCACCAACTTGCTACCTGATAAAAATGTGGTGTGTGTAGGGAAGGAATCCACTCCCCTTCCCCCAGCTGTTGAATTGCAGCATGGTATGTGTCTGTCGTGTCTGCACTGCCCTGCAGCGCTGGTACTCAGTTCGAGGAGGGAGGGAGAGGGTTCTGGCTTGCCTGAGTTCAAATCTCCTGCAGGGAGTTGAAGTCACCTCTGTGCCATGCATGTGTCTCCGTGCCATGTGATCGCGCTGGATTCAAAGGTCCCACTGCAGCCTGCGCTTCAGCAACGACCTGGAACTCAGGCTTTGGGAGGAATGCAGGGCTGTGGGACATGACAACTTACGTGGAGATCGGTTGCTTTGCTTTATGGAGGCTGGTTTCTCTCTCGCTCGACTTGCTGTAGCAGGCACCCAGGCTTGTGGTGTTGTCCTTCATGGTGGCGGTGATGAGCAGAGATGACTAGCAAAGCAAGAAGCGTGAGGAGGTGAGGGAGGGGGACAGGTGCTGGAGTGACCTCCTGCAGAGAGCTGTGTTTCTGCTGTGTCCTTTCTTCTCCTAACCAGAAACTGTTTCCAGCTGCTTTCTTATAGGGCTTTTTGAACGCTGGTGTGAGCAAGGTGCCTGCATTTTGGCACGTAGCCTCCTGGGTGTTTTAGGCAATAAGGGGAGTCCAGAGCAGCCCAAAGTTTTCTGTTAAAACATATTTTGAGAGATAGTGGTTCCTTGACCAATAAGAAGCAAATTTTGTGCATTTTCAATTATAATTAAGACCTTACACAGGTAAACACAGGGATACATGCAATGGTTAGGCAAAGAAGCCTAAAGAACAATAGATCATTACCTACAGAAACTCTTTCAAAGGTCCCTATGATCAATTGCTCCATATTAATACTGCATTTCTATCCAAGTCATTGCCACTGGAACACTGCCTTTATGATCATGCTCAGAAATTTCTTTCTTCATGTAGCATTTTCATTCAAGTCTGAATCTTGATTATTGAATATCAGATATAGCTAATAAGTGTGATTGCAGTTTAAATGAGAGGCCTTCTGTGATGAATTGCACAAACAAACAATGTTGAAAGAACAATTTAGAATTGTGAACTCAATCAATAAGAAAATACTTGGATTGAATTACCTCTGCAAATGTAGTTGGTGCACTTAGTCTTTTTTCATTATGATTGTTGGGTTTTACCCACAAACCCCTTCTTACCTATTGGCCAAGGAATTGGACAGGCACTACTTGCACAGTCATTGTCTCTTATTTCTGCCACATTTTCTGCACAGACTGAAGAGGGTGTGTAGTGAATGAAGCAGTCAGAAAGAGAAGGAATGCTCATTGTTGAAGAATGAAGGAGTAATAGAAAACTGTTCTGTGGCCTCATATTACACTGTGCCCCTCTGTAATCCTGGGGAAATAATTTAAATAAGATTTCTTTATCAAGTGAGTAGCTGTATGTTGTTTATAATCTGCAATCTGTATCACAGAAATGCGGAGTTTTCTATGACTGCAAAAATCAGATGAAGGTGTTCTGAAGTCTTTGGTACTTTGAAGATATATACTATTGAAGTAGTCTTAATTGAAGTAATAATACTGAGCATAATAATAAAAATAAGAAGAATAATTTTAAAAGGTCAGGAAGAAATTAGTGTGGGCATCTGAAACACAGTGTTTCATTTGGTAAAAAAGGCAAATACCTGTTGAGAATTATTATGAATCAAAGCATGGCACAGCTCCATACTTATCTACCACCTATTGCACTGACTGAGGGTCCTATTCTCCAAAAGTGTATGATCATATAACCAAAGACTTCACATCTACATTCAGAAGCTATATTGTAATGTTAAGTTTCATGAGTAACTTAACTCTTTATAGTACTTTAATTTGTAATATGAATATTCTTTTAGCACTCTATTTGTGATATTAAATCAACATGGTGTTATTTATTTGGTTGAAAATAACTAAGAAACTGGTTGAAATTTGGTTGAAAACAACTAAGAAACTGGTAAATTTTATTCTTTATAACATGGACATAAGCTGCAAGTTGGAATGAAGTTAGATTGCTCTTTTCGCATGAGTCAGTCCATTTTCACTGTGGCTTGTCCATCCATCATGCGGCAGTATTCTTGGAAACAAGACAGCAGGTTTCTTGGAATACCTGAAGACAAATTCTTCTGCCTTGAACAACATAAACTATGGATACCAGATCAAGGATTTTTAGATTGGTTTCAAAATCTTTGACTTTTGCCTTTGAAGCTGGACAAGAACAGTCTGAGCCAGTTCTTTTTTGAAGAGCACAGAAGAGAAAACTTTTCATAAAATAGGTAGTAGAGTGGTCAGTCTAAGGGGGAAGATACCCCTGAGTGTGCTCCCAGTGTAGTTGAATTAATTGATGACTGGTTAGAATGAAAGGGATTTGAGACAGAAGTGTTCTATAGCCAAGGTGTAGATTTTCATTGCAAGAGATCTTAAAACATTCAGTAAATGCTGACTTTTCTTCATTAAGATAGTATTAACTCTGGATTTATTCACTGTGTCTGACAGCAGGTGTTAGTCCCACTGTGACAATTATTTGCTAATAAGTGGTTGTTTCAGTTGACTTGCTGAGATACCTGCTTCATATTTCAAATAGAAACATTTACACAAAATTAAAATCTAAAATAACATTTCATGAATATTCTGGATTTGGTTTGGCTAAACTTTTCCTTTTCTCACATATTTGAACACTTATTGGCAAAGTAATGTCAGTTGATGTCTAGCCATATGATGCTGAGCTGTTTAGAAAATGTGAGCCTACCCTATTATTTGACAATTATGGGATATTTGAACGCTTTGGGTCTGTGGTGGTTTTGCTGCAAGAGGTCTGTATCCCACTAGAGTGAGTACAGAGGAGGGCCATGAAGATGATCAGAGGGCTGGAGCACCTCTTCTATGAGGAAAGGCTAAGAGAATTGGTATTGTTCTGCTTAGAGAAGAAAAAGCTTCAGGGTGACGTAATTGTGGCCTTTCAATACCTGAAGGGAGCCTACAATAAAGATGGAGAGGGGCTTTTTACAAGGGCATGTAGTAGGGAATGACTTGAGAGAGAGTACGTTTAGATGAGATATTACGCAAAAATTCTTTACTGTGAAGGTGGTGAGGCAGTGGAACAGATTGCTCAGGGAAGTTGTGGTTGCCTCATTCCTGGAAGTGTTTAAGGCCAGGGTGGATGGGACTTTGAGCAATCTAGTCTAGTGAAAGGTGTCTCAGGTTTGTTTGTTCGTTTCCTTCTCTTTCTTTCTAGAAAGTAAGAAAGTGAGAGCTTACTTTCATGCATCTTCCAGAACAGTCAAGATTGCTCACAATCTTAGATGTTGCTTACATGCTTCCAGTTCACTTTTTCAATTGATCTGGCAATTTATTTTATTTCACAGAATATTCTGAGTTGGAAGGGACCCACAAGGATCATCGAGTCCAACTCTTAACCGACACCACTGCCTCCCTGGCAGGAATCGAACCCCTGGTCTCCGCATGAGAGGCGGGGACACCCACCACTGTACTAAAGTGGATTTTATGGATCAGTGGAATTAAAATGGAAAATTTATTATTCACAAGACCTTTTGTACAATGGCTTAATGTTTTTTAATGGTCAATAAGCAATGGGCCAAAGCTTTTGATAATTTCCTGTCAAATACTTGTGACTGCTACTTCTGATCTGCTGGCTAGTTCTCATAAACCTTTAATGGTCTTTGCCAAAATAATTTATATAATGCACTCTAAATAGAATTATGTCTTGCCTTTCCAGTAAAAGAAATACCCACAGTTGGGTACGTCAGTCTGTTTAATCTAATATGCTATCATTAACTAGTCATATTGAGTTGAGCAAAATTCACGTAGTTATTAGGTTGTCAAAATGTCTGCCTGTACTACATACTTGTGATAGGTATTCCAGTTATGTAGCAGACTTTTAGCAAATAATCAGTAAGAAGCCAGATTCTTCCTCATTTAATATAAGCTCTTGGAAAATTTTTTAACCTACAGTATCCTGAATAAAAATATCACCCACTAACCCCTCACTTTCTCATCTTCTGATTAAAAAACCCAATGCGGTGCCCCACAGGCATCCTTTGAGCAAAGAAACAGAGCTCCTGACTCAAAATACTTGTGTAAAACACTGTCCTATCACCTCTTGCAAATTTTAACCAGATACCTGAGTTATGTCACTGGAGGAGTAGAAAAGACAAAACCATAGTTAAAGATATATTTATACCTTGCACCTGAAAAATGGGGACCAATGACGATTTGAGGATACAATTAGAGTGGGCTAACACCTAATCAGTTAAATCCAGTTTAGAGAGTTAAAGCTGGAGTGGTTATGAACTGAATTTTCACTTAGTTGGGTTGTATAATGTGTGCAACACTAAGTGAAGTGTACTTGGCTATCTTATAGAGTATCTGTGTTTGATTTTTTTTAAAAGGTATGTATCACTGAAATGTAGAACATAATACAGTTATATGCGTTTATGTGTGTCTTCCAGTGTGTAAGTTTAAAGCACATAAAAGATGTGCTGTCCGAGCAACAAATAACTGCAAATGGACTACATTAGCCTCAATTGGAAAAGACATCATTGAAGATGAAGATGGTGTAAGTATTATTCAGATTTACAGTACTTTCCAAAGCTGTTTTTTCCTTAAGGGAATAAAAAAAGCCTAAGCATAAAGATTTTGCCATTTGACTCATTGAAGTTAATTATAGGCGGCTATTTTCCTGAACACTTTTCAAAGATGAATGTGGTATTTAGAACAGAAGTTATATTCCTATCTCACAAGACAAGTATAGTGACTGTAGGCACTAGATTGCAGATGCATTACAAGCTTTTAAAGGCCACATGCAGAGAAACTCTGAAGCTGGAGAATTGCTCCCAGAAGTTCCTACTGCTCTTAAGCCAAGGTGGTATTTTGCACTGTTGCCATGCTGCTTTGGCAATCTGTTTTGGGTCCTCCTACCTCTAGCTGTTCCTCGGGAGGCCTGTTGGGAATTCACTAAATTGCAAGTGTTTTTTTTGCTGATGAAAACAGGAATTCTAAAATTAGCAGGAGAAACAAGCTTTTGAGAGGTTTATTGTGATAGGTGGGGTATTTTTACAAACACAACTGAGTAGCAGTAACTGGTGTACAACTTCTTCCTAGAAGGTTAGTTCTGCGTTGCACACCTGAGTGTCTGGAGTTGCCTAAGGTATTAATGGGACAAAGAGTCCACTGAGTAAAGCTTTGCACAGCATTTAGGCACTGCTTTATAAAGCTATGTCTTACCAGCTGCGGTAAGTGAGTAAATAAAGCCACAGAAGTATTTGCCTTCTTACCTATTCTTCTGAATTTTAGTTATTTTTAATTGGTTTATATCATGTAGTCAACATGAACTGAATGGGAACTTATTTGTATTACAGAGTCTCTGAATTTTACCGCCCCATTGTTTTATGGTTAGTTGCTATGATAGTACCATGAATGACATGTCTCCCTTCACAAGGTGTTATGTTTTCTGCATAGTGTGGGACACCACAGTAGTCCACATTCATTGCTGTTGCCTTGTGAGCATCAGTGTCACTTATCCTGGCTGACCAGCTGCTTCTTTGATAAGGATACAGCTGTGAGAAATAGTTTAAATCTACCTGTATTTGCGAGACAAAAGCCTTTAATTTCTATTTTTGAGTATTTAACTTGGATGACTACTTCTCCACAGATAGCTATGCCTCACCAGTGGTTAGAGGGTAATCTACCCGTCAGTGCCAAATGCGCCGTCTGTGACAAGACATGTGGCAGTGTTCTACGCCTGCAAGATTGGAAGTGCCTTTGGTGTAAAGCTATGGTAGGTGCAGTGAACCATGTCCAAGCATCTAGGATTTTGGCAGCTGTATTTGCCAGCTTTATTATTTATCATTTATCATTATTTTTATTTTATAATTTCATAACCGTGCTTTTGGATTAAGTAGGAGCAGGCAGCTTCTGCAAACTCAGGTCTATCTAGTGTTTAGAATTTCTGATGACTGTCCTACTTGCTTCAGTTAATTTTTAATATGCCCACAGATGCAGCTTTTCTTTAATAGGTGTTGTCAACCAGTGTGTTTTCTCTACCTTCTAGCTGGTAACTGAATGTTCACATGCCTGTTCCTTATGCCTAATCATATGTTACTTTCTTGTCTCTATGTTTTATTAGTATTTATGAACATTAGTATGGAAGTATTTTTATTAGGACAAAATCTTGAATTTCTCTTCTTCAGTACAATTTGTAGGTTGCTGATGGAAATTCTGTAACATACTACTGTTGTTTCCCCAATATGTGGTTTTCTCTTCATTTTATCAACTTGCCTAAAAAGATGGGTTTCTTATGCAAGTCAGCAGTTTATTTATTGTTGAAACTTCTGGCATATATATGTCTGAGGCTCTGTTTGTAGGCAATTGGAAATGATTGGCATCTCCAGAGGTGCTTCAAAATTTAGGTGAAGTGCAGCAACCTCTGCATGTGCCTCTTTTTCCAGCATCTGTGAAAGAGACCTCTACAAAATGGAGTTTACGGGACCTACCTTCGGCAGGTTGGTCTGGCTTGGTAGGTGTGCTAGATTTAATGCAGATATGTCATCCAGAACAGCCTGGTGGACCAGGCAGGTACAGAGCTATTGTTCTGCATGTGCAGAGGGTGGCTGCTGCCACCAGCACAGATGCGGCTGATGGGAACTTGGTTCTACCTTCCTCATGGATGGTAGCAAGTGATTCCCTGAAAGGATGATTAATATCTGCTGTAGGCATAGATGAAGATGAAGTTCTCCAAAATAATGTTTTGTTGAGTGAGTTACAAGCCTTTGTGATTGAACATTTCTAGGGTTTTTTGTAATCTCACTCCTTTTCCCTCTACACCTAAATGTTATGTGTAAGTCCATTTTTGTTACATAGATACTCTATCAGATACATTTTCACCTCAGAATTCCACTAGAGGAAAATAAATTTTTGTTTATTTTGTAGGTTCACACTGCCTGTAAAGATCTATATCCTCGTAAATGTCCACTTGGCCAATGTAAGGTATCGATGATACCTCCAACAGCACTAAACAGTATAGACTCTGATGGTACGTAGTACTGTGGTGTGTTCAGTGGTAGCTCTGGCCTTGCATAAACAAGACTAAAATGCTTCTGCTGAGCAGGTGAATGCACTCTTCAAATTTAGAGAGAAGTATGGTTTTCTCTGTAGTATTTTAAAGAATTACTTAACCGTCATGTTTTTAATTCTGTTATATGGAGTTAATAAAAGTGATTGTTTATGCTGTATATGTTCACTCTATTTACTTGCTATGTGGTGTCTTACACCACATTCTGCTATTTATTATTCATGATAGGAAGACTGTATAATAATGTGGAATTAAATTAGCGTCTTTAATGCCAATTTTTCTTTGTAGCTTTAGTATTTTTTTAGTAATAAAACCAGCATAATCATTTTAATATTGCTGGAGACAAATGTCAAAACATATACTTGTGATGTCTGATTTTGAAGTGTTGCTGAGAAACAGCTACTTGCATGGACTGGTCATGTTAGAGACAAACAGTATCCATTAGTGCTACTTACTAAGGACCTTGTAGGAAGCCTACTGTAATTAGCTAAGACCTGCATTGACTTTAATAAGTTTTCAATCACAGCTGAAGGTCTGTTGTTCAGTGATTCTTTTATATTTAATAGTATCACTTCAGTCTGAAAATAAAGTTCTTATGCAAAGTTTCATCTGGGAGGAGCTAAGGACAAATAACTTAAAATTTGTGAGTACTCTTAGAAGGCTCATACAGATGTGAATGATCCAGTTCATCCCAGTACAGTTAATGGAAAATAAGATTAAAAACTGAACAATTGTAACTGAAATATATATTTAATTATGTGATAATATGTGAATATGAGATTTGAGAAGTATTCTAAAAGGTTAAAAAATTTTCACTGTTGGAACAATAAAGCTATTGTCTTCAGGATTTTACTAAATCTAGGCACTGAAAATACCAGAAAGAAAAGAAGTGAATTGATAAATTTTGTACAATTATGATTTCCTTGCAGGGCTAATACTCAGTTTAGCATTTACATTATGCATGATAAAATGTACTCCTTTTGTCCTTCATCCCTTTCTTCCTCTTTCCCATAATTTCTTTTTTTGTTGTTCATATCAGAAAACCTTATTTATTTCATTCTTTCTAACTATGTTCACAGGTTTCTGGAAAGCCACATGCCCGCCATCCTGTGCCAGTCCTCTTTTAGTTTTTGTTAACTCAAAGAGTGGAGACAATCAGGGAGTAAAGTTTCTTCGTCGATTCAAACAGTCATTAAATCCAGCTCAGGTGTTCGATTTAATGAATGGAGGACCTCACTTAGGGTAATGACCTTGGAAATCTTGAGCAATCCTACGCACAAGGGAATTTAGTGCAAAGTAGTGTTGTATTCCCCTTGTTATGTAGTGTTATATCCCCTTATTGCTATAATTCTATCACCGGTACCTACTCTGTCTTCCTAAATAAAATCTAAGAGAGAAAAAAAATTCAAGATAAATTCTGGTGTGTGAAGGGGTTATAGGATACTATTTTCGTTTTAGAAAAGCTCAAAAATTCAAAACCACAACCTCTTGCTTAGCTTTGACTGGCTTTGACCTCCGTTAACTGGTAAGGTTCAAAACTATTACAAATATTCAGATGTTTTCCTGAACCAGGGCCCTTATGCACAGTTGCCTGGGTGCTTTTCTTCCATTTCATATGTGTAATTCAGATATTCCTGTGACTTTGTTGTGAGTAGCTATGGAGTAAAATTATTGTCTAAATGTGCTCTGTATTCTAAACACTGATATGTCAGCAGGGGAGCTCCGCATGAGAGGCGGGGACACCCACGAAAACTTTTGTATCCTGAAAAGTACATCCAAAATATGGTTTAGGCAAAATACGCAAATGGTCCAGAAAATGACCATCTCATAGGATTTGGAGCAAAAACACAACGAAAACCATCAGGCATTTTTACAAAATGTAGCAGTTGATTGTTGGAGAGATAGGGATGAATTTTGCCTAGTGGTGGCCACAGCCAAACATCTTTGCACACTAATAAAGATTAAATTCCTGCCCATTTTTCTGTTGCCTAACTTAATTCCACTCAGATGTAGTATTGTGGTTAAGTGACCTATTAATAGCAGTTAAAGTAACTAGAAGCACTAATTTTTGTAGTCTTGAACATGCAGAATCACGCTTCATGATAAAACATAGATGAAACACAAAAATTCAGTTCAAACAGTGGACAAATAATACAAATATAGTGGAATACAGATGTGGATTGTTATAATTAGTAGTATGTTATGGACATGTAATATTAACTCTTTAAATTGTAATACTCTTTTCATTATTACCCTGATAACCTGAACTGAATCTAAGTGACTTTTAGTTCATATCTTGTACATGTGATTATAATGATATATAAAATTCCTCTTAATTAGAGATCCAGTGTTTGAGAAAAGTCAGCCTGAGAAATATGTTTGCAAGTTCTCTTCCTTCAAATAGTTGTACTAGGCCTGAGGAGATTCACTTTGGTTTTGCACAGTAACTGTAGGCCAAGTTGATTGTTCATAAATGCTTTCCCCAAACATTTTCTGAAGAGAGGTCCTTAGCAGTTATTCTGTCAGGTTGTGTTGTTCCCTTTTTCTTCTTGTAGTTGATGTAAAAAGGAGAGTTGCATTGTATGAGACAGTCTATTTCTATGGGCTTTCTCCAATATTTTCCCCCTTAAATATCCGCCTCTTTTGTTCTTAGTAGGTATCTGCCTAATGTATGCAAGTGACAGTTTTTCTTTTAATAAAGAAAAGTGCTTCAAGCATTCATGACCTTAATATGTTGCTTTGTAGAAATGGTTCAGAGATTACACATATTCTGGAAAATAACATGCGTTAAAAATAAACGTCTTTATTAATATTTTAATAATTTTTACTGTCCTTTTTTTTTTTTAATTTTATTTTTAGTTTAAATCTCTGTTGTTTTTACTCTTGGCTGCTTCTTCACATCTCATTCCCATTTCCTCTGTGTCTCACCTTTCTGCTTATTCTGTCGTGTCTTCCTCTTCTGTACTGTCCAAGTATTGTATCCTAGAGGTGCTAAAAGTCAGAGAACAGGAGGAAGAGCCATAAGAAGCGAAATCGGAATACAGCTTAAAGAATCTAATATGAAACACTTGTATTATCTGTCCTATTTTGTTGTGATCACCTTATGTTTAATAATTGCCTCCAATGGTCCTTACCTTTAGTTACCTCTGTGTTAAGAAAAGCCCACCCTTACTGTGGAGCACATCCTCTCATTGTGTCTTAACCTCTTATTGTGAAAAATTCCCAGTGGCGTCTTATGCTTCTGGCTGAAGTAAGAAGCATGGAGCAGTTGCAATTTTATCACCTAGAATTTTTTTTGAAATATCAATAAAATTCATAAAATCCTGAAAACAATATCAAGGGACTTTTTAAAAGAAAAACTTGGCATGTTATTTATCAGAACTGTCAGTATTAAGTGGAATATAGAGCAATGGATGGGCTGAAAATAGGTTAATTAAGTAGATATTGTATCCACATACACCAGAATAATAAAAGAAGGACCCGAGCACCATATTTTCTTGTAACGGTTGCTAATGAGTATAACTGCTCTCTTCCTAATGAATGTAACTGGCTCTAACAACCTTCATTTTCTCTACAGTTTGCGGTTGTTTCAGAAGTTTGACAACTTCAGGATTCTTGTGTGTGGTGGTGATGGAAGCGTGGGTTGGGTCTTGTCAGAAATTGATAAGCTCAGCTTGCACAAGCAGGCAAGTGTGCATACTTAATTTCCTTGCCTATACTGGCTAGAATTTGTGTGCTTACCTTTTCCTTGACTTGGTTCTTTGTTGTATCTCTGTATATGGGCCAAACTCAATAGTTACTAATAAATGACAGTTTTTGCTGGTATAAACAGGACAAATTGTGTTGGAGTTGCACAATTTGACTTACAGGCTTTAGACATCAGCTAACATATCAGCTAACATTTACATTAACATTTGTTAACTGATATTGCAAGCATTTTTAATCACTTGTACTTTTTAGTTTTCTATAATAGATTTGATCCTGTGTTGTGTTTCAGTGTCAATTAGGAGTCTTACCCCTTGGTACTGGAAATGACCTTGCTCGTGTTCTGGGTTGGGGAGGATCCTGTGATGATGATACGCAACTTCCTCAGATCCTGGAAAAGCTAGAACGAGCCAGCACGAAAATGTTAGACAGGTAAACCTAAATGTGCATATACATGATTTGTCATGAGATTCAAATTGTATTTGTTTGGGTTTCTAATGGCCTAAAATCAATCTTAAACTTCATGTTCAGTGGGTTTGGTTTTTGAGTGCTGGTCATGATCATGAGGGAAACCAAGATAGTAATGAGGACAGCTCTTCATCACACTTGTTAAATGAGAGTTAGAGGGGGGATGAGGGCTTGATGGAACTAGTTGTCCAAAGACATTCAAAAGGTGGCAGTTCATTGCATGACTGATGAAGATGCATAACAGCGTGTTACAAAAATTGTAAGCATCAAGAAATTGTGTTTTGAGCAGTTTCATGGTCTCCATGCATGCTATTAAACACCACTAAAGGTAGAATTTTTATTTCGGAAACATTTGGACTCTTTGTCCTTGGGTATGGGGAAAAACTCACCTTATGTGCTTTCATTCTTCATTTTTTTACTTTGGACTGTTTGTATAAAATAGAGAAACAAGTTCTTATTTTAAGTTTTTCTGCAGACTACTTGATCATTTTAAAGCAAAGTATGTAGAGAAATGCTTGTTACTGATCCTCAGATTATGAAAGATTTGTAAATCAATTTTTTTCCTTTTTTCTGGACTGAAAAAAAAGTTTCATTTTTGGTCTAATTTCAGTAGACTTGCTCTCAAGGACATCTCCTAAGGACAACTTGTTCTTTCTAGCAGGCATTGAAGGATGTTATTGCTGTTAGTGGTTTCATAGTATCTATGCTGTCAAGTGCTGCCCTTTACCAGGGGAGAAATATATAAGTACACACATCAATGAAGATACTTCACCATTTGCTTTGTTTTCATACCTGCCTCCTCTAGTTGAGATGAAAAAATAATGTCACCTTAGAGCTTTTTCTCTAGGAAGACATCTATTTTCTTTTGAATTCTTCAGTTAATTTGCACAAGTTCTTTGATAATGTGAATGTTTTTTTCTGGAAAAATCTTGATTGCCTGCACTGAATGTCCCATGATTTTTTCACAAATGAGACTAATAATCAAGTCACTAGCAAATAATCTGAGCAATAAAACAAATTATAATTGTTAATGTCAACTATTTCACCATATAGTTTACAATTAAGAATTAAGCTGCTGCCTTTTTTTTTATTGTAGCAAATTAATCTATAGTGTGAAAATGAATTCTCTTTTTGCTAATGCATATGTTGGTGAGAAGATAAAACTAACAATCTGGAAACTTAAAAGCTGTTATATTTCTTTCAGGTGGAGTATAATGTCATATGAACTGAAATTACCAGTAAAGCCTTCCATTCTTCCAGTGACTGCAGAAGAGTCGGAGGAGTGCCAGGTGGACTTTCACTTTTCTTCTCTTGTTTCATGTACTTAACTGGAAGTGTAATTGAAGCATTTGTGTGAAAAATAGAAACAGATGTTTTGTGATATGCCAACTGAACTGAATTAATGCCTCTTCATGCTGTGTATCTCAAGTAATTAGTGTTTCCAGTTCTGTTTTATTTGCCAGAAAGGAATGAAGGTAAGGAGGCTTCAGCAAAGCAGTTAGAAAAATTTCTTCCTGAATATATACCCGGATTTTAATATGTGTTAGAAATTATAATTGTATAATGTGTTATAAGAATGTAATCTAGTTTTATATTGTTGTGTAATGTAACAATGCTGTATATTTTATATAATTATTATATATTAGTATATATTATATGCATTTTGTATATAATAGTATAATTTATGTTACTGTATAATGTTATATATACTATGATAATATAGATAACTATTTAAAATACTTTTTAATATATAAAATAAAAATGTATGTTATCGTTAGTTTGGAATAAGTATTGAAAAAAACCCAGCATTTTGGAGGCAAGGGTTGTATTTCTAAACAAAGAGAAAAGCTTTTTCGAGCTTGAATTTGATCAGGTGATATGAACCAGCTTTCTATTTGTTCTTCAGTGAGCTCAAAATCATAAGCATCATCAAAGAAAAGCTTAATCTGTCTTTCAGACTAGATTTTTGCTTGTGCTATGTGATGAGGTTTCAATTTTGAGAGGAGGAGATGTTTTAATCATATTAATTGGCTTAAAGTCTGACTAAAATGAGAAAATAATATATTCCTAAGAAACTTAATGCATATCAACTTTAACTCAAAAGTACTTGAGAAGCAATAATTAATCAGCAGGCTCTTGAATAATTTAATAATTCAGGCTCTTTTAATTGGCAAGGAGGTTATAACCTTTGATGGATTGCTGGATATGGAGAAGCAAAAAAGCTGGGATTTTAAGGGGCTTACTTTGCACACAGCTCTGTTTCTGGTGCCAGCAATGCAGATCAAGGCTCTATCTTCTCTAGTTTTTCAAGACAGAATTTTCGAGTGTGTCTTCATCATCACTTTGTTCTAGTTATTTCTGGCTTTGGAATTCTTTTTTTACCTCTCCTGCAAATGGAAGGCACTGCTCATATAAAACTTATTTTTTTGAAAATATATTCTGAGGGCTATATTACCTGTCATTACTTGGGCTGGACAAAACCATTTGCTTTTGAGTACCTTGTTCTCTATTTTAGTGGGGTTTTTGCATTGTTTACTGAGTTTTGATATTTTGGAAAAATAAGAATTAACCTTAGCGTAGGTATTGTATTAAATCACAGTTTGAATAGCAAATGTACATAGCTGATTTGTTTTTCTTTTCTTTCTTCAGTTTCAGGAGACTAATGTCACTTGGTTTCTAGAAACCTTCTATTGGTTTCAATGTTTTAAAAACAATAGTTCATTCTTACAGATCAGATGTTTATCTTTTATTTTTCTCCTTTGAAATGAAAACTGCTTCACTTGTGAGGTTTCTACAGCAAAGTCTGGGGTTTAGGAGAAAAAAAACCAAAGCAAGCTCAAAATCAAGGACAAAAACATGCTAAGATATTTTAAGAGAAGCCATCAGAATATTTCAGAACTCCATTTAGATTTTATTTTTAGCTTTAGATTTGGAAATTGGTTAGAATTTTCTTTCAAAATCAGAGTCTGGATCCACAGCTATTTTGAGATAGGATATGGTGTATGAGGTTGCACTTCTGGTCCATTCCAAATATTTTCCTATTTTTAGCCTAGAAATAACCTACTGTTTTCTCTACAGGAGGAAAAGAGCTGTGTACTACGTTATCAGATGGAGTGTTACTTTGAGTCTTAAAAGTCTGGTACATAAAATTCAGTATGCAGGTAGACTCTGCATTGCCAGCCGCTTTTCCTTGTATTAGATCTGAAATGGAATTCCTGCTAATTTTTGAGGTGTTTAAACTCACTACTTGGCGTCAAACAAATTTAAGTCCCTTCTCTCTATTTTCAGATATCTGCTTATGAGGACTCAGTTGCTGCTCATCTTGCAAAAATTCTCAATTCTGATCAGCACTCAGTTGTCATATCGTCTGCCAAGTGAGTTGATCAGTTTCATGTATGGTGTGTGGAATAAATGCTCTGTATAACATCATCATAATAGCCTTCTGTCTAAGCCTGATTATCTAATGGCTGGCCTGATTGGCTTGGCTTAATGTGTCTTGATTTTTATCATTTAGAGTGGATGTTTTTCTTCTGCAAAATTGTTACATGGTACAGTTGTGATATGCAAAAGACCAGTCATAGAATCGTCAAAAATACATCTGTCACAGGTTCACAGGTTATTCCGAGTTGGAAGGGACCCATAGGATCATCTAATCCAACTCCCAAGCAAATGCTCACCCAAGGATTGAACCCACA
>WEKX01014718.1:165451-202860 GCA_013390025.1 Pitta sordida | reverse complement strand
CTCTCCAGCCACTCATCCCCCAGCTGATAGCGATGCATGGGGTTGTTATGACCAAAGTGAAGAACCCGGCACTTGGACTTGTTAAATCTCATAGTATTAGAATCTGCCCATTTCTCTAGCCTGTCAAGGTCCATCTGAAAGGCCCTTCTACCCTCTGGCAGTTCAACACTTGCCCCCAGCTTGGTATCATCTGCAAATTTGCTCATGATGGACTCAATTCCTCCATCCATATCATCAATATATTAAACAGTGCTGGGCCTAACACTGATCCCTGTGGGACTCCACTGGTGACCGGCCACCAGCTGGATGTGGCACCGTTTACCAACGCTCTCTGAACTCGTCCATCCAACCACTTCCTAACCCAACACATAATGCTCCTATCCAATCCACTCTCTGAGAGTTTCTCCTGAAGCTTACCAGGGGAAACTGTGTCAAAGGCTTTGCTAAGGTCCAAGTACACAACATCCACAGCCTTTCTGTCCTCAACCAGGCGTGTCACCAGATCATAAAAGGAGATCAGGTTGGTCAGGCAGGATCTACCTCTGCTAAATCCGTGCTGACTAGGTCTAATGTCGTGGTTATTTTGCAGTTGCTGCATAATAGCACACAGGGTTATCTGTTCCATGACTTTACCCAGAACTGAGGTCCGGCTGACAGGTCTATAATTACTCAGATCATCTTTCTGGCCCTTCTTGTGGATAAGTGTCACATTAGCCAATTTGCAGTCTTCCAGTACATCTCTGTGTACTGTCACTACATCTATTTTTTTCTCTAATCCTATAAGCTAGTTAACAAACTTTCATTTTTAAAGTATGCATAGCGCATCTAGAAAAAAAGACTGCAGGATATTATTAAAACTCCAGTTTCTAAACTGGGATTGTGTCTTGTTAAATTTGTTTAATTTCTGTCAAATAAATGTCACCCAAATGAACAGTACTAAGCAGTTATCCACATCTCATTAGTGAGTTTGCTGTCTGTGTGCAGTGTAGGTAATAACAGCCAAGTCTGTTCCTGATTCACACAGTGAAAATGCATTGCAGCCACTGTAGTTTGCATAGATATGCTTCAGGGTCAGCTATAGTTCACAAGCACGAGAAGTGTAATGGGATGTGTGTGGCCATATGCTTTCATCAAAGAAGTGCTCTATTAAAATCAGTAGATTTTCTCCATGGTTTCTAAGCTTCATCTTTGCATGGGAGTTGACATGACTGTGTTTGAAATTATCAAAGTGAAGGCAAGTTTGCTAAGCTCTGGTATGAAAGGTGGATAAAATCAGTCGTGCTTATTTCAGATAAAAGATTGAGTGAGATACAATGTGTGCAAAGGCTTAAGTAAAAGGAAGAGGTTTTGTTTTAAAGCTTATCACTTAGATTTTGCAGATTTGCAAGTATGATCACAGAGTTCAGTTTCCAATAAAAATTACTTATACTAGTGTACATTTAAATAAATTGTCATAAGAATTTAACATTCAAAACATATCTATTTTATTTCATTTGATTTCTCCCCTCTCCTTTTTTTATCTGAAGAATATTGTGTGAAACTGTAAAGGACTTTGTTGCCAAAATAGGGAAGACTTACGAAAAACCAGTGGAAAATGCAGAGGAAGCTGATGCCATGGCCATTAAAGTAAGACTATGACTATGTTCAGATTTAATGTTGTTGCATTTTAAAGTTTATAGCTCTTGGATGTTTAATTTTCACATTACTCCAGGATTCCCAGCTTTGCTTTCATTTCATCTTCTGTGACTTTAATTACAGAATCACAATCAGCTAGGTTGGAAAAGACCTTTGAGATCATTGAGGCCAACATATGACCAAACACCACCTTGTTTAAAATTCTTCTCCTCTTACTGCATAGAACAGTTATTTCCAAACTGTATTTAAACTCTGAGATCTCTATAAACTGTTTACACTTTCTTCCTTCCTAAAGTTCATGGTAGCATACATAGAGATAAAAGGACTCTTTTTTTTTTTTTCAGTAGGAGTTATAAGCAGTAAGTTAGCTACAACAAAAAAATCAGATAACAGAGAGTATGCTGTGAGCATGAAGGGAAGGGAGACCATAATGTTAAAAGTAGTGGTTCAAGCTGCAAAACAGAGAGATCTAGAGATCATGTTGCAAAAACACCAGGGAAAAAAGCAGCAGACGGTTTGAGAGACAAAATTTACATGAACTGGGGAAAAAAAAAAAAAAAAGATAACAAAATCCCTGACAATCCCAGAGTCAGAAAATGTACTTGCTAAGTGGGAATTTGTGGTTGATATTACCATGCGGTGGCCATTTTAGAAAATGAGTTTTTCTTTTTACTGTTCCAAGGCCAGACGTTGTTGGTTTTGTTTCTTTTAAGCGCAGAAAGTTACTTCTGTTACTTCTTTTCCAATGTACCTAGGGAGAGGACCTAATTAGTGTTGGGTAGAGGTGTTTAACGGTGTCTGGTTCTGGCTTGAGCCTTTTTGCTCTTTGGCAACTCACTTGCTTAAAAATGCAGCTGTCTCAAAAGCAACCCTATGTGTCTCAGTCTAACAGCCAGGGATGTCTTCATGGAATCTCTCTCAAACTGTGGTGCTGAGCACCTGTAATGCAGGATATGGGCAAACCTCTTGTGGCTTTCTTTGCTGCAAGCTTTGGGAGATGAGTAAGACCTAATCTGTGCCCTAGTTATGTACCCTAAACCCAGGCTGAGTTTAGCATGGCAGTTTTTTATTATTTTAATCAGAGTGTAGGGATTTTGTGTTATAATTGCTCTAATCTGGTTGTCACAGAGTATGTCCGCAAAAAAACCATGCTCATAATCTGATATGCTAAAATGTTGAACCTCAGTTTGGATTTTACACAAGGAATTACACAGACACAGACACCTACGGTTTCAAATGACCTTTTTTTTATTGTGTGTGTATTCTTTTCCACTTTGTTTTAGTGCTCAGAATTAAATGAGAAACTAGATCTTTTGCTCCAAGCTCTTCACACAGAAGCCCAGGCTGCTCCCATTCTCCCAGGCATCGCTCCCCCTATTGTGGAAGAAGAAGCAGAGGAGTTTTCAAGTGAAGAATCCTTGTCTGAAAGTAAAGAGCAATTGGCGGAATGTGTCTCAAAGTCTTCCACCCAGAAACTCTTCAAACCGAGGGAACAGTTAATGCTCCGAGCAAACAGCTTGAAGAAGGCTGTGAGGCAGATCATTGAACAAGCAGAAAAAGGTGCACATCAGCAACATTTTGATACATACTGGTAGAATATGATAGGATAATCGTGTTTGGTTGGGGTTTTTTTCTTAACAAGAATAAGTTTCCATTCTAAAATTTGATTCTGCATTCTTAAATGGATAAAATTATGTGCTTATTACAAGCTGCAAGGTAAAGAAATGCAGCTTGTTCAAGTGTGTGATGACTGCGTGCAGATGTGAGTACTTACGTATGCATAAGTGTGCACATCTAAAAGTATGTGTGGTTTTTAACTGTTATCCACCACAAAATGAAAATTTCTGGCAGAAAATCTTTGTCAACTTGCAAAGAACTGATAAGACTCTTTCACTGAATTGGCAAAAGAGCTCTTTTGTTAATATTTTTAAACTTAAAGCTACAAAAAAAGTGGGCGTTTTCCGTGTATGCAGTTTTCCTTTAAAAGTCTTGAAACTTTCTGTCTTTTCTTTTGATAAGCAGTTGTGGATGAGCAGAATGCTCATAGTGAAGAACAAGTGAACCAGTCTCCAGTAGAATACAGCAAAGAACTGGATGAATCAAAAGAAGAGGAAAAAGATGAAGATACAAAGGAACTTGAGTCCCCATCAAGTGAGCAAATGAGAAATTAAATCAAAAGATATAGTTGCATTTGAAGAATAATTAGCTCCATAATCGTGCTTCACTGGAAACTAGTCACAAATTTTAATAGATTTAGATAAATAAAAGTAAAGGGTAAAATGTTAGAGATTAGATGAACAGTCTTTTGGAATGTATTTACAAAGCTGAGAAGGTATTTGCTGGGGAGAGAAGTGCCTGAATTTAAACCAGTGTTTAAATTCATCTTTCTATGTGAACATGAGCATGGACTAGAAACTAGGTAGTGGTGGCAATAGCATGTCTCAGTCGTAGTCATCTTGAGTCTCAAGCTACATAGTAATTTTAGGAAGGCTGCTTCTCAATATATGTAAATGGATCTTTCGGTCTTTGCCGTATTACCAAAGTGGGGAGTCATGCACTGCAGGTGAGGTCACAAGATATTCAATGAGTCCTAGAGAAACAATGGTAACTGTGGGACAGAAAAGCCCATCCTCCAGATACTTGTTGGGCAACTTCTTGTGGCAAGTTGTTTGGGATTTGCATCTCCTTTTGTTGCCCTAACCAACACTTATATCCTCTAAAGTTGTCCTCCTCATGCGTCTCTGCTCTGAAGCTGGTGCCTCTGTCGGTAGGGTCAACCTTTAGAAATAAGACATTAGGGTCCTGGGGCTTCTGTTGGTCCAGGAACTCACATTTTCACCAGAAATGAGTGTCAAGCTTTCTCCAGTGATTGTCTCTTCACTGATCCCTTTCTTTTTTCCCTTGGTTAGAGGAATTAATGCATGTTGGTTGTCCCTTTTCAGTAGTAGCTCATAGAGGATGCTGGCCCTACAGGAACCCCATCCTACTGCCATAACTGTATAATAAATTAAAATATGCACTTGTATGGACATATATTAAAGTCTTTGTTTCTTGGTGGTATAATTTCTGTATTTAATGGGGAGCTGTGTTCTTCATTCATCTGATATGTGTGAAATAGAGTGCATATTAATGCTGTCAGTGGACAATAAGTGTTTAGGGACAAAGCATGAAACACAAATTCAATTATCTGCACTGAAACATCAGTTTTACTCATTAGAGCTCCATTTTTTTTATCAGAGCATTCACAGTAAAAGTTTATCTTTATTGCAGTTATTCCCATAAGTCCCATCTGTCAAATAAAGAGCAGCTGCTCTGTTGATTTTCCTGTTTAATATAACTGCCTTGCTCACAACTACAGAGAAAACAAACTGTGTGAATAGCATTGTGAATTTTTCAGTAGTTTTATGAAAAATTAATGTTAATTTTGTTCTGAGTATTATATTTTACTTTCTGAGGATCTTCCTTGTCATTTGATGAAGGTAATTTTTTTCCATATGTTAATATCTTCATCTAAATATTTCTCATTTAACTCTTGTTAGCTCTCACCTGCCATTTTTATTCCTCTTCAATTTTTGACATCATTACAGTGTTTCGTCATGCATAGATACAAATCATGGTGTTGTATTGCTGTTATGCAATACTATAGCATTTTGTGATAAATGCTATGGCTGTTATACAGATATTAAAGCCAGGAGGAGCTGTTAGTCCACTTGGTCAGTCATTTCATATAAAACAATCCAGAAAAATTCACCCATTTTTCTCTGTCCTGTGTTCAGTAATTTCCGTTTGACTTAAGCAAGTTGTTCAGAAAATTGTGTAATCTTTCTCCTGGGATACAAGAAAGTGAAGAATTCGCCATACCATTGACTGTTCTATGCTAGATTATCATCACTTAAAAAAAAAAAAGTGAATGCACAAATCCTGTCCGGAACTGATTTCAACACAATGTCTAAACCCCTTTTCTGATTAATACTTTTGTTTGTAGATTTCCCCACTCCACCTTCTCTTTCCATTAGTGTCTTCATACAGTATACCCACGTTACTGTCAGTCTGAGTTATGATTGACAGAACGGGTCTCTCCTCCTCCTTTCACTAAAAATGATATATTCTGTCCTTCCCACTACATTCCTGGTGCTGTTTGCCTGTTGTTGTCTTGATGCTACTCCTACTAATCCTATTTTTGCTGAATTACTTTTCACGTTTTGAGAAAAGTAAATCAGATTACCTAGAAATAATTTATTTTTTTTCTGTTCTGAGCTTCTTCAGATGGTCGAGGTTGAAGTTGTCCTAAGCTGAAGTAGTTTTAACATGAGATAATTTGGAGCAGAGGTAGCCAAGAGGTGTCTGTGTGTGACCATCTGTTGTGCGAAAGATTTCTACATGCACATGGAAATGCTATAACAAAGCATTTGGTAACACCCAAGCTTTTTTCCTTGGAGCACCAATTTCTGGCCATATCTGATGGGGCTGAATTTCATAAAGATTAACTTCCCCAGGCTAAAGAAGGCATTGACATACTCTCTCAAGCTTCATGAAATAAGGTCTACCAGAAAAGCAAATTACAGCGCCTGAGGTCAGCCCTCCACAAAGCCCATCCTTCATCACCTCCAGAGGCAGCCCAAGGGGATAATTTGCCTCACTGAGCAACCAGTGCTTTTTGTGAATATCTTCTCTTTCTCCTTGCTTTTATTCTTTTTCCTGAGCCTTTGTCAACAACACTTACAAGGAAAACCTTGCTGTCTGTCAAGATTTTATTGAATTTTATTGATCTGGAGAATTTTAACAATAAGCTAATTATTTGGGGAATTGCTGGTTTGGTTGTTTTGGTTATTTTTGTAAAAAAAAGATGACGGAAAACTGATGTCTCCTGCAATCTCTCTAACTGCAGATGACAAATATGAACATGGCTTTTTCCTTTCCCCTGCATTTTTCAGTTTGTCTGTAAATGAAGATGTCAGAGTTTTGTCTGATGTTTTCAGGAAACTGAGGCAGGCAGGGGGCCCATTTTAGCTGCTTGAAGAAAATACTGTGGCTCTTGATAAAATATTTCCATGGTCTATGTGTTAGAACAGCTTTCTGTATTGAAATTATTATAAATAATAACATACTATATAATATATCCATGTTTATATGTAAAAATAGATTGATTTTAAGTTTTATTATTTCAGTAATATGTTTATCAGATGCTTACTGCAGCATTAAATACTATTGCATTTTAAGGTAGATATACATTTTTATGAACACATTTGCTTTTAATACATGTAATACTTTTCGTGGTAGCTTGAAGTGTAAGTTGGGAACACCTCATGTTGAGGGCCATGCACAATTCTTCATTTTAATTTGTGTTTGTCACTTGATCTATTTCTGAGTTTTCTTTCCCATATTTAGAGGAAAAACTGATGTGAGGGGAAAGAACATTTGTTGTGAAATGGTAGCAGATTAAATTAACACTTTTGAAACATTTTCAGGGCTGTAATAACTATGTAGTTAGTAATGTCATAATAGGTCTAATTGGTGCTCTTTTTCTTCATCTACACAGCTAAAACTGCACCACGATCTCCTGATCGACGTACAAGCCGAGGTATCCATTCTCAGACAGGTTCTTTCTCTGCTCCAGCTTTGACTGCAAGCAAGGAAAACCTACCAGTACTTAACACAAGGATTATCTGCCCAGGTAATTATGATTTTGAAATCTGCTGTTCCTTAACCCCACTTCATTATTGACTTCCAGTCCCCTCCTTGCTGTTAAATAATGACTTAACTTCATGCCCTGAATTTGTTTCAACTGAGATTCACCTCTTAGTGTTGTATCATAGAGGGGAAAAAGGCATAATTATGTAGAAGATTTCTGGTCATTTGGCACAACATCAAAAGTAGCAGAAGTGTTGCATTTGATTCCAGAGGGGAAAAAGTAAAATTCAGGATCTTAGAATCACAGACCGGTTTGGGCTGGAAGAGACCTCTAAAGGTCATCTAGTCCAGCCCTCTAACGTGGGCCTTGATATCTGTCACTAGATCAGGTTACTCAAAATCCTGTTCAACCTCACCTTGGACACTTCAGTGATGGGGCATTCACAACTTTTCCGGGCAACCTGTTCCCATGTCTCACCATCCTCATCATAAAATCTTTCTACCTTTTGTCCAGTCTAAACCTACCCTCTTTCAGTTCAAAATCATTGCCCTTTATCCTGTCACAACAGGCCCTGGGGAAAAGTCCCTCAGTCTTTCTTATAACCCCCGTTATGTTTTGAAAGGGCACAGTAAGATCTCTCAGGAGCCTTCTCTTCTCCTGAGCTGAACTGAGCTGAATAACACTAGCTCTCTCACCCCATCTTCACAGGAGAGCCGCTCCAGCCCCTGATGGTGTTGGTGGCCCCACTCTGGACTCACTCCAGGAGTCCTCCTTATATTGGGGGTCCCAGAGCTGGACACGGTACTCCAGGTGGGGTCTCAGGAGGGTGGAGGGAAGAGGCAGAATCTCCTCCCCTGACCTGCTGGCCACACTTCCCTTAATGCAGCCCAGGATATGGTTGGCTTTCTAGGCTGCAAGTGCATGTTGCTGAGTCACACCCAACTTTTCATCCATCTCCCCAAGTCCTTCTATCATTCATCCTAATCAATGGAGACTATTGATTAGGATGAAGCAGCTGAGGGGAAAAAACCATGAAAAGTTCAACCCTCTGAGTAAGAGCTCTCTGTGGATATGGCTCTGGAAGTGGGTGGCTGAAACTAAACAAAGCTGCTGTGTAGTTAAAACAATTGAAAAAAACATCTGTTCTACCCAAATGCAATTAACAGATGAAGTTCTTTCCCAAATTCAATTAATACCAGAGAGCACCAGTTAAACACTGTTTTAATTAATTTTATTAGTATAGTTAAAACATAATGGAACTGAGCTTATGTTTCTTCTTTAGGCAAATTTAAGTAAAAGCTTTTATAAAGTACTTTTCTTTGTTTATGTGCATTACGCAGTGTTTTGTAGAGTGACGTTGTTATTAGTCAAAGTAGGCATGTCGAGGCTGTGATCTTTCCACAAATTAAGTTAAACTAAACTGTGGCGCTACCGGTTGTAAAAATGGTAAGGACATTCCTTAGGAATATTTTGAAAGGATAGGACCAAATAAAGCTCATGGACAGTTAGGAGATGAAGATTAAAAGAAATAAAAAGCTCTAGTAGTCTTTTTGGGTGTTAGATCATCCATTTGGTTACTATATCAGCCAATGAGTGTTGGCCTGAAATCCTAAATTTTCTTTGTTTTTTTCTGTTTCAATGGTGGTACATGAAGAGTTAGCCAGAACACCACAGGAGCATAGCTGTCTTTCTGCTTAAAGGAGCCAGAGACCTTAAAAGATAATCAATATAGATAAAAATTGAGATAGAGTCATAATCACTCTCTCTACAGAATTAATGAATTGTATTTCTCAGTATGTGGCATATATTATATGTTTGTCTGCTATAAAATACAAATTGGTTTTTTATTATTTTCTCTTTTTTTTTTTTGTTTGTTGGTTTGGTTTTTGGTTTTTTTATTAATCAGGTTTGAGGGCTGGTCTAGCTGCTTCCATTGCAGGAAGTTCAATCATTAGCAAAATGTTGCTGGCAAACATCGATCCATTTGGTGCTACACCGTTTATTGACCCGGATCCAGATTCCCTGTAAGAAATACTCTTTTTCAAATGTACTGGTTTGCTTTGCTTTTTTAAGGACTTTTAAAAACATTTTTATGGTCTTTTTTTTTTTCTCCCCTCATTATGAAGTTCTTGTTTGCTATCATTTGGCAGTAGACCTCAATGTTTGAAAGCAAGTTGGTATGTGCCATTTTAGTTATGAGTAGTGCAAAATTGTTTAGCAGCAGAAGTAATAGGAGACATTTGCTCACTGGGAGGAGGAGGAGGACAATAGTCTTTCAGAGCTGGCTTTTTCTGCCCAAACAGCCTGTCTGAACACAAGCTTAGCTGCAAGCTGTTGAAGCAGGTATGAAGTACTTCATAGTGGAGAAAGAAGAGTGAACCCCCAAAGCCTGGAGCAGTGAGGTGGAAATTTTGTGTCCTAAGCTGTCTCTGCTTCTCAGAAATGAGTGTAGCATTGGCAGAGACTTATGGGTGGTTTGTGGGCTGTGGGCTGTGGCCCTGCAGTGCCAGCAGCATCAGCCAAACATCTAGCAGCAGCAAGCCTAAACACAACCTGGATGCTCAGCACAGTGTGCTGCTGCAGTCTCAGAGCTGAGCCAGGAGCAGCTCTATCATCATATCCCACTGTTGTTTTGGGTATAGTTGACATAGTGCTGGATGGGGTGGGGTAAAGTTTCTCCTTTGTCCTATTGGAAATAATTTAGAGTTGTGGAGGAGCCATAAGACAACCTGTCTGTTCGACTACTGGTGGATTTTCTCAGGGACATTCAGAGGAAATTTTTCTTGAGGTCTCTTGGTTGATACTTGGTTCTGAGACCAGTCACATTCTTAGTCAAAGATGTCTGTGTGTCTGGGTTCTGTACAAATGTACACCTAATTATTGCTTTTCCTCTGACAGGGAGGGATATTCAGAAAAGTGTGTCATGAACAACTACTTTGGAATTGGGTTAGATGCAAAAATTTCACTAGAATTTAATAACAAGCGAGAAGAGCACCCTGAAAAGTGCAGGTAATATAATTGTCAGTAACAGAGCCAAGATATTTCCATTGTTTTCTTTTGCTTATCTCTTTGTTGTGTCTTGCATTTGTAGAAAGAGAAAAAAATAAGAAATTCAAATAATGTGTATATTTCAATATATGAGTCTTATTTTGCCTGCTTTCAGAAGTCGGACGAAAAACATGATGTGGTATGGAGTTCTTGGCACGAAAGAGTTACTGCAGAGAACTTACAAGAACTTAGAACAAAAAGTTCAACTGGAGGTAAGTTTTATTTATGGACAGAATGAGTATTTTTGCTTTCAAAATGTGTAGTGAAAAATTTAGGCTTCTTTTTGAAACCTCTTAGAGTTCTTATATCAACCTGAGCTGACTTCAAAGACACTGTGCTATGTAAAAGTTCTTCTCCAGGTGGAGTTTTTGAGTGACGTGTCAGTACTTAAAGATCACAAAATAACGAGTATAATGTTTCTTGTAATTTCTGGCTTTAAAATAAAAGATAAATTGTATAGGTAGGATATATTTTTCGGTGTTCACTGCATCACAAGAGGCCCAGCTACACCAGTAGAGACTTTCTCTAGTAGTGTCACAAAAGAAGCAAGATATTATCACAGCAACAACAAATGAAGTGTCTAAACATAGTTATTTTTTCTCTTTGAAGTTCTAACATCAAATCTAAGTCTTCCTCACTTACAGGAGGTATAAACAATTACCAAATGGAGAGAAAGACCATAGGGTGGTTACTTTATTTTCACCCAAGGAATATCTAAGATGGATTTTGACAGAAAACATACAAAATTTCTCATTTTATTTCATGGTGAAGATTTCATATGGAAGTTCATGGTATTTATACAAGGGTGAATTTTTAAGCTGAAAAAATAGTTTTAGGTTACTAGAACTCTTACTCAGAGATTTGTGAGGATTTTGGTAGCAGCAGATTGCTGTCAGCTAAGGATTGAGTAATTATCAAGGAATTATGTAGTAGTGAGCAAATATAATGACAGGAAAGAGTGTTATGTATATGCTGCAGAAAGAATTCTAATTTAAGGGTTCTTTGAATCGTATTCAAATAGGATTTGATAATACGTAATACACTGCTGACTTTTTTGTAACTATTTTTTAATATTTCCAGAAGTAAACCAACCAGTGGAAATGTCATATTTAGCATTGCCTTGCAAAATATTGGTCACATTCAGAAATTGAAGGCAGACCTCTACTGCAGTGATCCCCGCATATTCGCAGCTCACATATCCACAGATTCAATTAATCGCAGTTGGATTTTCAGTGAGTTGTGAGACCGCGCACGTGCGCAGAATGTCCCGGACCCCGGATTTCGCAGCCAGGAAGCACCAAAGGGCGCTTCCTCCGCTTTAATGAGGTGCTACAGTGCGAGCCACACTCCCAGGACCGCCCCTCCAGACCTTATTAGTGGAGGGTGCGTAGCTACAGGTGGGGAGTAGTTGAATATTCAGGGATTCGGTGTCTTCATGGATTTCATAACTCACGGGACCTGCCCAGACCCCACCCCCAGCGAATTCCGGGGGATCACTGTATAATATGAATGGCTGTGCAGCATCTAGTAATATCACAGCATATTTTGCATAGTCATATCTTTATTAATATGTTAAAAATATGTCTAAATTATAAATAATGACATTAAATCATAAAAAGAGTGCCCTAAGCACATTCTGGACATTATTTTACATCTATTTCTCCTCATGATAAAGTGGCTACAGATTTTGTCCTCATTTCCTGAGACTTTCTGTTTCATTAGTATAATTTTTAGATCTTTCTGTGGGACTGGTAATGTGCAGCAATATAGCAATCTTCTTTAAAGGCAACTTGACCTGAAAC
Organism: Pitta sordida; assembly: GCA_013390025.1. NCBI lineage: Eukaryota > Metazoa > Chordata > Aves > Passeriformes > Pittidae > Pitta > Pitta sordida. The sequence goes on along the minus strand of WEKX01014718.1, from coordinate 190,743 downwards.
TTCATGTCCACACCTGGATCCAGCATTTACCTCTTGTTTCTAGCTTGCTTCAAATCTAGGCCTGTGGCACTGCTGCAGGAGTTCACATTTAACTTCCAGTTGAAGGATTTGAGATCATTAGGCTCACCTCTGCAGGCCCTTGTACTGCTCTAAGTCAAGAGTGATTTCACTGATGTCTGTACATTTACTCTTGGCTGGAAATGAGATTGACATAATCAACACGATCATGTCATCCCATGATCGTGTTGAGTAGAACTTGGTGTTGCTTATAGGTTTCAGGAGATAAAACAGAAAGGACTTCACACTTGGATATAGGAGTGACCTCTTACTTGCAAAATCAACAATGCCTGGCCATGTCCAGGATAGTAACTCTGGGGTCAGTCCTAGATTTGCCTTTGCACTTTTGGGAGAAGAGTGAAGTTATTTTTACAGGAAGTCACATGATAACACTGACCATTAACCACATGTTTGTGGCTGTGCCAGAAATGTTCTTGAGTATTTTTGACACACATACACACCTTGCACCGTCTTAATGGATTTACGTAAATAACAAGTCTGTTGCAATTTTTGGAAGCTGATATAGAATGAAAGACTGTTTACCGAATGGGTAAATGAATCTTTTTGTAATGTTCCTGGTGATCTTACTGTGTGCACTCAGGGAGATTGTTTTTCTCACTGCAAAAAGATTTCTTTAGTAGACAGACCATGAGGAATTTCATAATAAAGAATGTCAAAATGCTTCTTTGAAGAGTCATGGATCACTGCTGCTGTATATGCTACAGAATGTAGATTTACATATTTTTTAGCTCTGCAAAAGTCAATGCTAAGACTGGGGAGAAGAGGTTTGTATTAGAGGTGCCTAACTGTTTAGAAGGTACAGTCTTGTATCAGACCTGTTAATGACTCTATCCTCCCCTGCCAGCTCTGTTGAAGTTTCATGTGTTAAAAATAGCTGATTGCTTTTATCATATTATTTATATACTGAAGGAGCTTTTATCCATTACAGTGTGATGGACAGTACATCCCCCTTCCAAGCCTGCAGGGCATAGCTGTGCTAAACATTCCCAGCTATGCTGGTGGGACTAATTTCTGGGGTGGAACCAAAGAAGATGATGTAAGTAACGCTAAAGAGAAGTAACCTTCTTGGCAAAAGCCGCTATAAATATCACAAACTGCTCTTCTCAGCTGATTGTAATAGTAGTAACATATAGTGTGAATAACAACTCTTATCTGAGGAGGCTGTTTCAGTTTAAACTATATTGTCTTGTTGATTTTTTGAATTGAAAATATATCCAATGATTTTTCACTGTCCATTGTCTTTTTTCATGTCTCTTCCAGCAAAATGTATAAAAAATAAATCATGATTTTTTTAAATGGCTCTGAGTATTTTTAGAAACTGATTTCATAGACAGAGACACAAATAATTTATACGGTTTTACAGACTTCTGTATATGAGGTTTCTCAAAGCATGGATTCCTCTGTTGTATTTTAACAATAAGCAGAGTGAACAAGATAATCACTCACAGTTTATACGTGAATTTTCCCCCTGTACTTAAAAGAGCTTTACTCTAAGTGATGATTCAGAAAATGAAGACTCATGCATTTAGTGACTGGTAATTTAGTGGGGGTAATAAATTGTTTTTAAGTATTATTTTTAATGAGCTGCTAAAATATTTTAAGGTACATTTTTCCTTTTTTCCTCTCATCTCCTAAGAAAAACTGCACTACATAGATACCTAAATGTTTTACAATTTACAGCAGTGTAACTGCTGCTATCCAGTTCATGCACAGTGCAGCAGCTGTAAATATTAGCAGGTTATCCTAATTCTGCATATCCTGATTTAGAGGGTGAGAGGTCTGAATCACCTAAAACTGTAGCTGCAAACTGGCTTGTCATTCTAATGCAGACAATCCAGGAATTTTTTTTCCAAAATATTTTGAGTTTCTTGTGAGATGTTATCCTTTCATTTCATAAATGTATATGTTATATATATATATAAAAAACTATATATAGTTATATATATACAGTAAGCCCTTAAATATCTCAGGGAGTTGGTTCCAGAAAAGTGCCGTGATAAGCGAAATCTTTGAATTAGTGGTAAATACAGTAAATACAGTAGAGATGGTAAAGACCGTAAAGATGCAGAAAGAAACCCATGATGTATTGAAGCCATGAATGGTGAACCATGAAGTAGCAAGGGATTGCTGTATTTATACACAGTATTATATCTTTTTAGATAATACATTATATATAAATATCTATTATTGGTTATTATTGCATTTTATATATTCAATAATACATAGATATTTGCATACGTGTATGTATATATGCTTTATATATGTGTAGATATATATATGCACACATTTATACAAGTAAAATAAGAAATTTAAGCTTGTTTCTGTGTCCTCTTCTTAACATGTCAGAGGATGGCAATTCTATTTATATTTGGTGATAGATACTTAAAGTTTTCGTGTACTCCATGTTTGTATTCATAACTTGAAAGCTGCTGTAACATCTGCTCAGCCTCTGTTCAAAGGTTTATTTTTCTTACTGGACTGCCTCAGTGAGAGAGAAGATCTGTCCTGACTTTCCTGCTAGTGTACAGCAAATGTGTGTCCTGGAGCAGTTTTACTGATATGACCAGTCTTCTGGTGAGCAGATGTGCCAGCAGAGTGGCATGCTTGTTCTGGACAAATAATTCACTGCTTTAGTGCAGTCTTGAATGACTGATCATCAAGAAATGGTGATGGTCTGAAGTGCTGCTGGTTCTCCTTATCTGGACAAATGAGAGAGGCTGCCTTGACAGCTGTGGCTATTGCCAAAACATTAGCAGTGAGCCAAACAGGGCGGCTGCACCCTCACTGACTTGAGCAGACCTTGTTATGGAATGTTTTTTTGGTATCCAGAAGACCAGCTGGAAACATGACCTGCAAGAGGAAGGGAGTCAACTTGAATGTTCATCAGTAGTGATTGGCTTACTTTAAAAAAAGAAAATCGTTTTTAGTACAGATATTGCTGGTGGAGAGACACAGCAGAAGTCTGGGTTGTGGTTTTCCTGTCCTTTTGCTCAAGGGAAATATTTTTGTCTGGAAACACAAAACTAAATGAAATTTTACAAATACATTTTCTTATCCCATGCAAGAACTAGCCCTGTAGATGTCAGTTGCTGGATCAAGAACTCTCCACACTTTTAACCTTGGAATAACAGAATCACCATCTCTGCTCTTGTCAAGGCATTCACATGCTCACGTGAAAAATGGAAAAATTCCATGGAAAGTGCAAAAAAACCATCAGATGGAGAAGCATTTTGCTTCAAAACACTCTAGATCCAGTAAAAACTACTCTTTGATGCTTACCTGCTCAAGATCTGATCTATTTGTGCAATCCTGGAGTACTCTGATGGTATGTGCCACCTGGATGTGGCACAACCTATGGTAACTGTGCTGTGCAGCCCTTTCCCTGAGATGCCCTCCTCAGCCTTCTGGCCAAAGCCACTGCTCACTGCACCAGGATAAAGGCTCCCACTGGCTTGGTGGGCAGCACGGACCAGACTCTTACCGTGTTCCCAGTGCTGCAGACACTCTCTGGATTACACAGTCCTGGATGTGCTCCCTCGTATTCTCGAGGAAATCATCTGTCAGGGGATAGGACCTGATTAGCTGTGCCTTTGGTCTTCTTTAAGGGATTTTCTCCAGTCTGGTGTCAGGTGTCTCTGATGCAGCTTACTCTGCCAAAGGTGCCAACTGAGGTAGTCCAGGTCCTGCTCAGAAAGGTGAGCTCTCTACACATTAAGCTCTTACTTGGAGTAATTTCTCCTCATGATTTTTCTCCCTTATTGTTCCCTATTGCCTATCAAGATTAAAAGACCAAGCTTCAAGTGACCTTCATATGGTATCACCTGCCAGACCTATCCAGCCTAAAACTTCTCATGTGTCTGAATTCCACAGCAGGACACCAGGTGGTGACACTTCCTGTGCTTTGTGTGAGCTTTTGGAAGTTCAGCAGTTTGCATGGATAGAATACTTGCTACATATAGAAGCAGTTTTCATATTTACAGTGGATGATTATATACAGTACAAACAAGATCCTCTTCAGTATCAAAGCTGTGTTAATTAAAGCAGAGCATCAACTCACATGTTGGTTTCTCTATAGCTCAGGATATAAACATACAAGCACTTCTGAGAAGAAAATGACAGCATTGCTTCTCTTACCATCACGATCTTCTTAGATATTACGTACATTAACCAAGCAGGAATTTGAACTGGCCTTTCATCTTGCCTTGAAAAACATTTCTTAATCTGCATGCTGAAACATGCCATCCTTCCTATATAATTCAATTTGGAGAAGAGGAGACTGAAGGGAGACCTCATCACAGCCTACAATTTCCTTGTGAGGGGGAAGAGGAGTGGCAGACCTGATCTCTTTTCTGTGATGACCAATGACAGAACCTGAGGGAAGGGCCTGAAGTTGTGTCAGGGAAGGTTTAGGTTAGATATGTGAAAAAGGATCTTCACACAGAAGGAGGTTGGGCACTGGAACAGACTCTGCAGGGAAGTGGTCACAGAACCAAACCTGACAGAGTTCAAGAAGCATTTGGATGTTACTCTCAGGCACATGATGTGACTCTTGGGGATGATCCTGTGCAGGGCTGAGGGTTGGACTTCATGATCCTTGTGGGTCCCTTCCAATTCAGCATATTCTATGGTTCTGTGATATAAGCATATGCCTTGTCATTCAGGTACATATTTGAAATGTTATTAATATTGCTATTTTACAATATAAGTTAGAGCATTTAAATGTTGAAAATGAATCTGTAAATGAACCTGTCTTTCAGTGAACATGCCATGTAAGCACTCGATTTACCATCAAGAATGGAATATTTTATTTTTCTTGCAGATATTTGGGGCTCCATCATTCGATGATAAAATCTTGGAAGTTGTTGCAGTATTTGGCAGTATGCAGATGGCGGTTTCAAGAGTCATCAAACTGCAGCACCACAGGATAGCTCAGGTCTATTTCTTACTTACAAATACACATGGTTAGCAGCAGTTTGGGATGATGGCAAATAGTGATATTCTTTATGACCACCACCCTATACAATAATAAAGCACTGACATTGCTTTGTTTTTAATGGGTAACAAATTGGCTGCAATGATGACTGACGTATAAAAGTTCTTCAGTCTTGAGACAGTCCCGGAGGGAAGCCACAGCTCCTAGTAATCAACACATTTTAGGTGGCCTGTCAGTTTCTTTAATATTTATTGTTCTGTAAAATAATCTGTTTGTTCTTTTGCAGTGTCGGTCAGTAAAGATCACCATACTTGGCGATGAAGGTGTTCCAGTACAAGTTGATGGAGAGGCATGGATCCAGCCCCCAGGAGTTATTAAGATCGTACATAAAAACAGAGCTCAGATGCTAACGCGAGACAGGGTATGTTGTAGAGAGACCATTCCTAACATTCGTTTCTGTAATAACTTGATTCAGTTATAACAGGAACAAGACAGTGCTTACAAAAATGTTTTATAACTATTTATGTAACTCATACAATTACTTACAGTTATATAACTTATATAATACGCTTTGCCACTTTGTATAAGTGGTAAATTTTGTTAACTTTTATTGTTTTATTAGTGCAATTCCAGTATCCTTATTGAAGTACAGTAAAAATGCTCAACATTTTATCTATTCCTTCTGTCCTTCCTTTCTTTGTTCTTGCTATCCTCCCTCCCTCCCTCTCTCCATCTCTCCCTCCCTCCTTCCCCTATTTCTTCTTCTACTTCTTTATTTTTCTCTAGGTGTAGTCTACCAATCACATACTGGAAGTTTTAGCACAGTTGCATAAATAGCAAAGTTCCATAATGTTTATTTTCCAGAACAACTTTCTGCAGATTTCTATCTCTCTGTGTCCTACTAATCCTTTCTCTGCCCCATAAACCAGTCTCAGACAGAAGAGATGCAAGTAGAACCTAGTCACAAAACCACTGGAGAGCTCACACTTGCCAATGATTATTGTGTGAAAGGTGTAACTGCCCATTAATTCTCCATCCTTTAAGGGGATTTTGAATTTAGAGTTGATTTAAGAGAATTTGAACTCTATTTTACTAAATTTTTTATTTTCCCCCACTATTTTTTATGTTTGAATCCAGTATCAGTTTTAGATTTCGATCTTGCTATCTGTACAAAATGTGCTTGAAATAGAGAATCACAGAATCCTAGAATCATTTAGGTTGGAAAAGACCTTTAAGATCATCAAGTCCAATCATTATCACTGTCTTTGCGTTCTTATTGTTTTGGAAGATAAATTTTGAAGATGAGGAGGAGATAAAGAGCTTTCAGAAGTGACATATTCTCTATACTAGGTTTTTTTAAAATGTAAAATTATTGTTTATAAAGGTTATATCATTTATAGAAAATTGCATCAAATGTTTATCTGTTAAATTAATTCTAACTAAAATATTATATAGTTTATATAGAATGTAAACCAAAATCTTTTAATGAGTAAGAGTACTCCAAGTGCTATGAACTGAATGTGAATTCATTTTGATTAGGCCTTTGAAAGCACCCTGAAATCTTGGGAAGACAAACAAAAGTATGATTCCTGTAAACCTGTCATTCGATCTCCCTTGTACCCTCAACAAGCTGTGGAGTTGGCTACAGAAGAAGAAGTTGCACAGATCCAGCTGTGCTCACAAGCTGCAGAAGAACTTATTACCAGGTACAGTAAAATTCAGAAGCTGGATTTGCAGCCTAGACACCAAGACTGAATTAATTATGCAAATGCCCACACAGACTTAGAAGTGCATATTTTCTCAGTTTTTTGATTAACGTGTCGTTGCTGCTATATCAGTTATTTTACTCCAATTTTGTTTTGTTTTGTTTTGAAGGCTCAACATCTTTATGTGTGCTTTTCTTATGTATTTCTTTAATTTTATTTGTGTGTGCTTGTGCTGGGTTTTTCCTTGTGCAAACCAACTTTCCGGAGTAGCAGTGGAAATGGAAAACTGAAAAGCTTTTTGTTCAGAAATTGAAACTTCTCATTTTATTCAGAAGTAAAAATATAATTACATAAAGACATTTAAAAATCAGCAGGATGGGCACTTCAGTCATTTGTAGGGGTTGAGATGATAATGAGCTGATGGTAGAAAACTGATTCCACAGCCTTGCTTATTTTCAGGCACTAATTTCTTGTTGAGATGTAAGTATTTTAACGAAAACAACACTTCCTTTCAAACAAGCAAACAAAAAAACCCAAACAACCCACTCTAATATTTTTTAGGAAAGGTTTTCTTTAAAAAAAAAGTCAGAACTTTTTATAAAGCTGATACTCAGTTCATCATGATTATAAAATATCATCAAAATCACTGATAATATAAGAAAGGAATTGAAGAGCTAGATACTCTTTTTATACTATACTGGTGACTTAAGTACATATAGAAGAATAATTTAGTGTATCAGTTACCCAAATTGCACTTTAGCCAAGGTAGTTTAAAAACTTTACTGCTGTAGATACGGTCCGCAGCTTGTAATTGCAGTTATGGTCCTTGCATAATCTCATGTCATGCCTGAAATGCAAAATGGTGAAATGATTTTTGTGAAGTAGGTGTAATGGTTTTTAAGATAATTTCACCTGTGTTAGTTTAATGTGCTAGACTTTTCCTCTATACTTTATTTGAATTAATAGCTCCATCATTTTTGGTACATTTTTTCTGTATAACATTAATGTTCTAAGACATATAAATCTATCTTAGTATGTTATAGCATCATAAATAATCTGTGTGATGGATATTATTTATATGAGGTGGTGTACTGCCTGAAGAGATAATTTCATTTCAGCTTTTGTTATAAAGGACTATATTTATTTAGAAGCATTTTGTGAAACAAATGTTGTTATATTTTCTCATCTGTTAAAGTTCTGTACTAAAGAATTATTCTTTAAAGAAATTAAGAAATATTCTCCTTTTCTAATATTTTTGTAGGATCTGTGAAGCAGCAAAAATACATGGCCTCTTGGAGCAGGAGCTTGCTCACGCTGTTAATGCATGTTCACATGCATTAAATAAAGCCAACCCAAGGTTTCCTGAGGTAAAGGAAGAAGAGAGATTTATATATAAGTAAATAAGCTATAATATCTAGGGGCACAAGCTTGGGGTACAGTGGCTGTGTTTTACTCCTTGTTCCCATATTAAAAAATTTGGATGAGAAGGCAGACAATAAAGTTTTCGCATTTGTCAGTGTTCTCCCCAGCTGATACTTTTGTATGAACATTGGATATTGGAAAGGAACATTAATGACACTTTAAATGCAGACCACCTGAGTAATGTAGCAGGAGGAACTGAATAGTTGAATGAGAGGTAGGGAGTTTGGATTAGGAGCATGGTAAGAGTTGTTGGCTGTTGCCTTCTGGAGGTAGTCTAAAATTTGTTCCATCTGCAGTGGTAGTCCAGAGCCAGGGTGGTACAAACAGCAAAAAGAGTAGGCAAAGTAAGCTCATATCTGCTTGCAGACAACTGTGGAGGCATGTCCCCAGGAGGAGTGTGGAGGCATTACAAAGGCTGAACTAGTTCTGTTACTACAGTTTCTGTGGATAATTTCAGAGGAATTTTCACACTTAATTGCTAATCAAATGCTATGCAGAGAATACAAAGGGGCTGAGGCGAAATGTGTTTCCTGGTTTCTCTCTTCACCCTAGACAATCTGGGTGTTTTCAGGGATTGGAACCAGAAAAGTTTCATGTGGTAGAGACTTCATCTAACCTAAATTTACACATGGTAAATATATTACTTGTTCATTCCTTCTTTAAGTATGCCTACTAGCTTACTTCTGCTAAGGGTAAGGTGAAAATTGGGATCACTCGTCGTTGCTGAATGAGATCCACAACTTTTCTGCTGATATTTGTCATACATAAAAATCGTGGATTCTTCTCACAGGTGGCTGGTTACTTGGATGATCTTCAGGACTGTATTAAGGTCATGAAATTGAGGAAAAGACAGTAAACAGATACTATATTTTTGGTTTTTATTCTCAGTGCTGAAGAAGTTGTCAGTTCAGAGCTAAATTGATGTATTTTTTCTGGGAGAAGGCACTTGAGATCTGTGCTATAAGCCCGAAGTACTTATTCTCAGTCTGACTTGCACTATTTAAAATAGTTTTTATGCTTCTTATTCTCCAGAGCCTTACCAGAAACACCGCCATGGAGATAGCTGTCAACGTGAAGGCCTTGCATAACGAAACGGAATCTCTGCTAGTAGGAAGAGTTCCTTTGGTAAGGTCAAAACCACATAGCTTTAGTCCTTCATCCAGATTAGATTACCTGTGATTTGTTCTGTACTGATTTTTTTAAATCAGTGCAGAATTTATGACATGTTGCAAGAAGCTTTGTAAGGTTGATAGGAGGTTATTACACTGCATCTGTGGTTGGATCAGAATGAGTTACGAATTCTTGTCTTAGGCTGGCATCCATCTTGCCTCACTTGAGATAGCTAGGTCAGTGCTGAGAAATAAGTGTCCCTATTGAGGCTGGTTCACACATAGCTGTCTCGGAGGCTTATCTTAGAAAAAGATACATCATCTTCTGGAGAGACAGCATTTAAGAGAACTTCTAGGGTATTATTATGTGACCATTTTTAGAGTTTAAGGAGGACTTGAGAAGAGAGCTGCTTAGATTCATATGTTCAACTTCTACAGAGCTAAACTGGGCAAGTAAATATTACTCTTGTTCTAATACTTGTTGTGAGTTATTTTATAATCTTTAGCTGATAATAATTAGAAAATTTCCATATGTGACATTGTGTAGAGAAGAAAGATGTCAGGTTTTCTCTGCTGATCCAGTTTTGCACTAAGAAAATACTCACTAGGAACAGTTAAATTTTCTTTAGATTAAAAATCAGATTTATTAGTACCTTACTGTTTATTTAAGTCTTGTTGGATGTTAATAGGAATATATTCATTTAGCTGAGTTAAGGTATGATATTTACTGATGCAGGCTCACATACCTTTTTACACAAGTGATAAATGGTGTGTATTTTAGGTTAACAAAAAGTGAATATGGTCTAAAGGCTAGTGAAGTGGAGAGAGACTTAGGTGTACTGATTGATAGGAAACTCAATATGAGCCAGCAGTGTGCCCAGGTGGCTAAGAAGGCCAATGGCATCCTGGCCTGCATCAGGAACAGTGTGGTCAGTCGGTCCAGGGAAGTTGTCCTTCCCCTGTACACAGCGCTGGTCAGACCTCATCTTGAGTACTGTGTGCAGTTCTGGGCTCCCCAGTTTAAAAGGGATGTTGAGCTGCTTGAGAGGGTCCAGAGAAGGGCAACGAGGATGGTGAAGGGACTGGAGGGCAGGCCCTATGAGGAGCGACTACAGGAACTGGGATTGTTCAGTCTGGAGAAGAGGAGGCTCAGAGGGGACCTCATTGCTGTTTACAACTACCTGCGGGGAGGTTGCAGCCAGNTGTTTTGGTTTATGATATTTTCAAAGGGAAAGTTATTCCCCTCATACACTTTTCTCCAAATTAACTTTCTCCTCTGACAAAGACAGACATTCCTTCTCTGATATCTTGCCTTTTTTTTCCCCTCTACAATTCTCCCTTACCCCTTCTTTCTGTGATCAAAGCCACTGATAGCAGTAAGCTGATGTTCTTTATTGCATATACTACTTGGTGTCGTGATTTAACCTCAGTCAGCAACTAAACTAGGGCATTTGGTAAGTTGCTTCTTTGGCTGCCATTTATTGACTCTTCAGCCTTTCTGTTATGGCTCCTGAAAGAGACAAAAGAAATGTAAACACAGTATATCCTTGCTCCATTACGACCTTGCTGATTTGCAAGGAAAATTTCTCGCAATTCGGTTTCGGGGATTTGTGATGTTCCTCGACCAACGCATGCGCAGTGCCTCTGCTTCACCGAGGGGCAGTGCTGGCACTCCCTGTGGGGTGGGACTGGCCTGGCCCTGCGGGGAGAATGCACGGTTTCTCTGGCTCGCCTGACCCGGTCCTGTGTGTCTCCGTGCCCAGTCCCTACAATGGAAGGGTCATGACGCAGTATGCCCCAGACGGCCACTGAGAGCCAGTGTAAGAATGCCGACCAGAGCCTGGAGACACCTCTTCCGCGCCGCGGAGGCAGTGCGGTGGCAGCAGCCACGTGTGGCTGCAGAAACGACTGTGAGGATGCAGCGGGCAGATATGCCCACCGGTGGGCCGGGACAACGTGGGGCTGGGCAGGCGTGGGGACGGCCAGCGGGGACGGTGATTGGGGGAGGAGCGGCGTGAGGCTTGCACTGCCAGTGGGGTAGTGTGAGCACACACGGTTGTAGCAGCCCAGCCCCGGCTGCCGAAGAGGAGTCCAGGGATTCTCGGGGGGGGTCTCCTGAGGCAGAGAGGGCACAGAAATGCTTCCCTTTCCTCCCCTGTGCTTCGAGAGCCCGTGGGGAGGAGTCGAAAAAAGGCTGCCAGCACCAGAACAAGAAGTCATGACCTTAAGCTGCACCAGGGGAGGTTTAGGCTAGATGTTAGGAAGAGCTTTTTCACAGAGGGAGTGATCTCTCAGTGGAATGATCTGCCCAGGGTGGTGGTGGAGTCGCCATCCCTGGAGGTGTTTAAGAGAAGACTGGACAAGGAACTCAGTGACATGGCCTAGATGATAGGAGGCTTGGATGGATAGAGCATGGTGCTCATGTTTCCACATTTGTGGGTTTGATCCCTGGGTGGGTGTTTGCTTGGGAGTTGGACTAGATGATCCTATTGGTCCNATGATCATTTAAGTCTAGAAATAGTCAAAAATTAGGTTTGTATGTTTTGGTTTATGATATTTTCAAAGGGAAAGTTATTCCCCTCATACACTTTTCTCCAAATTAACTTTCTCCTCTGACAAAGACAGACATTCCTTCTCTGATATCTTGCCTTTTTTTTCCCCTCTACAATTCTCCCTTACCCCTTCTTTCTGTGATCAAAGCTACTGATAGCAGTAAGCTGATGTTCTTTATTGCATATACTACTTGGTGTCGTGATTTAACCTCAGTCAGCAACTAAACTAGGACATTTGGTAAGTTGCTTCTTTGGCTGCCATTTATTGACTCTTCAGCCTTTCTGTTATGGCTCCTGAAAGAGACAAAAGAAATGTAAACACAGTATATCCTTGNTTGCTTGGGAGTTGGACTAGATGATCCTATTGGTCCCTTCCAACTTGGAATATCCTGTGAACCTGTGAAAAGGCTTCCTAGTGCTCCTGATTGGCTGGAGGTGGAGTGATGGGCGTGGCCTGCATGCATATTAATGACCTGCGTGTATTTGCGAATTTGGTGTTTCGCGAGACCTCTGACATGACCTGTTTCTCGCAAATGAGGAGGTATAACTGTACATATAAAATGAGACCGTGATTCCTTCCACCTCCTATAAGAGCTACAGTTAACAAAGTTCATACAACAGTATTAGCATTAGATCACACCAAGTGGTGAATTACATAGCTACATTTACAGTTTTTAGTGAAATGATAATATCATAGGNAGAATGCCGACCAGAGCCTGGAGACACCTCTTCCGCGCCGCGGAGGCAGTGCGGTGGCAGCAGCCACGTGTGGCTGCAGAAACGACTGTGAGGATGCAGCGGGCAGATATGCCCACCGGTGGGCCGGGACAACGTGGGGCTGGGCAGGCGTGGGGACGGCCAGNAGCTACATTTACAGTTTTTAGTGAAATGATAATATCATAGGATCACAGAATGGTTTGGATTGCAAGGGACCTTAAAGATCGTCTAGTTCCAGCTCCCTAGCTGTGGGCAGAGATGCTTTCTCGGAGACCCAGTTGCACAAGATGGGATAATGAAACTGATTTGTGAAGTGTCCCAGATGGTTAGGTGGGAATAAAGTTTAGAAAAAATTAGAAATACTGTGTTTTGTCTGGATACTTTCTAAAGGCACTATTTCAATTTTTGGAAAAAAATTCCATTTTTTTTAAAAAGCATTTACAATCTGGAACAGAGCACAGTTTTCAAATGCATTAGGGGAAAATTAATTCCCTTAATTAAGAATTTTTCATTTCAACTGAATAAAATTATCTGAGAAATAAAATATCACAGAAATAAAATATTTTCATATGAAAAAATTAAATTGGGAAGGAATTGAAAAAACTCTTTATTTTCGTTGCTTCATTCATAGTGTTAATTTTTATGTTGGAAATAAGAATATTTTCCAAGATGTTCACAGAATCACAGAATATTCTGAGTTGGAAGGGACCCACTGTTGTAGGAGGACAATTTACAGTAAATTGTTGATGCTTTCTGTACTGGAATTGCACTATTATTTTGGGTTTGTATCAGGAGAACCATCACATGAGTGAGTTTTTTTGTCCCCAAGCAAAATATTTTCCTTTGAGAATTAGGCAATTAGATAAGTGTTTGTTGAGAAAGACAGAATTCTTTGCTTCATTCATTTATAGAAAGTAGATGACTTGAATAATTCTGCAAAAATGGAAACACAAGAAAATTTGTAACTTCTTCATAGACAAGTAGCTCCTCCACTGTGCTACAAATTAACTGAACTATTCATATTGAAGAAAAAAAGGTAAGGTAAAAGCAACATATAAAAGATTCTCTTAGGACATAATTTAAAAAATGTATTCACTAGGCTATAATGTAATTAGATAATTTAAAAAATATATTCTGCACTGCTACTTTTACTTTAAAGAGAGAAATAGATGTCAGATGGCTTTATAAGTGATTCCTAGCAACTTGTTGTAGGATTCCGCTCTTTACGTCAAAATGGTGTCTCAGCAAAAACCAGCTTTTCCAGGGGTCAGCTGCTTGCCTTATCTCTTCCACACAGGTTCACTCATATTAACAGTTGCAGAATAGTTTTCACACTGAAGTTTTAGCAAAAAACCAGGTACCTCCAAGGAATTCTTGAAGTGTTGCTAGAGACAAATTCCCATAGGCCTGCAAGTCACAAGGTTTTTACACTGTCACCACTTTCTTTTCCTCTTTGGTTTTCACTGATGTCCTTGATGATGTTGTCTCCTGTTGGAGAGTTATTCCCACCCTTAGCCAGCAGCAGTGTCTCATCTATTTAGGAGGGATAGTGGAGGCATTGTGTAACTACGCATTAAAAGACCTTTGGGCATGAAGCATCATCAGCAAGATCCATTTTCTCTTACTTGACCATGAGAGAGTGATCTACCATCTGAAGATGTTTGCAAAAAGTAATTCAGGCTTACTACCATCTACTCAATATTTTACACCACAAAGACTTTGCCGATGCTTGTTCTTGTGGTCAAGTTTTTCTCTCCCACATACTGGTAGTTTCCATTTCTAGTGTGCCCTAATAGTGGTGTTATCCCACAACTCTTACTCTCTGAAGACTCAGGAGTGCATTGAATAATGACAGTGATTGACAGCTAGGTCCAACTGGTCTGCACCAAAAGTCTCAGCTGTTTCAGTCATCCCTTTTTGGTTGGGACAATGCTAAATGTACTGTCAAGATAGACTGATGCATCTCTGAATGAAAGTCTAATTTTGGAAGATACTTCTTGTGGTGGTTTGACCCTGACTGGATGCCAGAGATTCACCCACAGCCATTCTCTCACTTCATTCCCCCTCTCCCCTCATACAAACAGGGGAGAGAGGAAAAGGAAAAAAAAACCTGAAGAGTTTTGCTACAGCACGAATGAGGACTATTAGAATATCTTTTACTGTCACAGGCAAAACAAACTCCAAAGTGGGAATTTAATGGATTTATTTCTAACAAGATCAGAGCTTAAAGTGAGAAGTATCATCTTAAAGGGAACCTTCTCCCCTACCCCTCCATCTCTTACAACCGATACCACCTTCCCCCTTTCCTCCAGGAGACAGGGGGGACAGGAGTAGGGGAAACCCAGGCAGTTGGTGTTTCTCTGCTGCTGCTCAGGGGAGGAGGCTATTCCCCTGCATTCCATGGTGTCCCCTCCCACGGGAGAAAGTCTTTCATGACCCTCCCCAGCATGAGTCCAATCCCAGGGGCAACAGCTCTTCCATACTCTGCTGCCTGTGGGTCACTGCACAGAGTGCATTTCTCTGAGCACTGGCTGCTCCAGCGTGGTCCCATCCCAAAGCACACAGATCCTACCAGGTAGAGTTCTGATCTATTCTGTGGACTCTCCTCTCCATAGGCCACAGGTCTCTCCTGGGACTCTGCTCCAATGTGGGCAACAAGGGGCTGCAGTCTCCCTCCAGCATCCACCTGCTCCAGCGTGGGCTTCCCTCTCCACAGGCTACAGGTGGATCTTCTGCATCCCTGTGTTCTCTCCATTCCATGGGCTGCAGGAGGACAGCCTGCATCACCATGGTCATCACTCCGAGCTGCAGGGAGATGCCTGGAACACCTCCTCTCCCTCCTTTGGCCCTGGCCTTGGTGCCTGCATTTGCTGTTACAACTTCTCACGGCTCTTCTCCGGCAGCCATGTCTTCTTCTTCCTGTTACTTTTTTTCCTTCCCTTCTTAAATATGTTATGACAAAAGCATCTATCTCTCCTGATCGGCCTGGCCTTGACCAGTGGTGGGTCCAGCTAGGAGCTGGTTGGCATTAGCTCTGCCAGCTGTGAGGGAGGCTTCCAGCAACTTCTCGAAGAAAAGCCTCCCCCATAGGTGCCCCCGCTACCAGAAAAAAACAGCCACAGCAAACCACACACACTTGTTTTCACCATTTGTTTTATGCTCCCCATGAAGCAGTTGTAACAATGTATCTAGATTTAAATGTTAAATCTCCCTGAAACTAAAAATACTATATTTCTGGTCCATTTACAAACAGCAGTTAGAAGCTCCCCATGAAGAACTCTTGTCTGATGCTTTGCACAGTGTGGAAATAGCACTGAGAAAACTTGCTGAGATTCCTTGGCTTTATTATGTTTTTCAACCCAATGATGATGAGGTAAGTTTGATTAATACTTCCTGATTTTAAATGAATTTAATTGTCTTTTGATATGGAAGAGTAAGTTAGAACTTTCATGATCTATAAAGGCATTTTTAGCAGTGATGCTGGATAATTTTGATCTGCTGTGAACAAGCTTCTATGCTTGGGGGGTGGTGGTTGTGTTTTGTTCCCTTTTGTGAATGTAACGGTTTGGGATAGTTATTTAATAAATGAAATGCGTATAGAATTAAATCCTGATATTATTCTTTACAGAAGTAAAATTGTGTCTTCTTTTTCGAGATTAACTATGAATTGTCATCACAAGCACGTAATTTAACTTTAGTTTTCTGTTAATTAAAGGTGACTATGCCTCTTCTTTCATGCAGGATCCTCCTCTGGATTATGCTAAAAGAAACAACAGAAGTACGGTGTTTCGTATAGTGCCAAAGTTTAAAAAAGAAAAAGTTCAGAAGCATAAGACCAGCTCTCAGCCTGGTATGTGTCTTGAAATTGCAAGAAACATAGTAGCATTTGCGGAAAATGTGATTTTGTGGGGGTTTTTTTGTAAGAGGTAACAATGCATTTTACCTAAGAGTAAAGTCAAAGTAAGAAAACCAACTGAGCTACCTGGCATCTTCATCAGAATAAAGATTTCTTTCAGTGTGTTTAGAAAATACTCAGTAAGACCCCAATACTTCCAAGTGAAATCAAGAAGTACTGTGAAAATGCTTAAATAGTTTTATCATGCAACAGGACCTGTGTCTTTCCAGGTGGTTTCATTTGATTCACTCATAGCCATACAAGCCATGGGTAAACAGGTTGTTTCCCTGTGAAGCACCAATTCAGGTTTTTCACATTAGTTCCAGAAGGTGTGCAATAGCTTTTATCACACTGGTTTAATTAACCAGTTATTCTTAAATTTCAGATGGGCTATAAATGACACAGAACAAACTAAAAGCCATGATAATCAATACTGATTTTATAATCAGACATTGAACAAACTCCACTCTCCTCTCTTCCTGCTTTTATCCGTGAACTTACTTCCTTAAGATTATGTTCAGGAGGTAATCAGTGATCAGATGGTCCAAAACTTTTTAATGAACGGATGGTCATGATTTGCAAAATCAAACTTTAGTTTTCAGATTAGACTTTAGATTTCACTTTATTATAAAGTGATCAGCATTGAATGAAGTTGCAAAATTAAACCAATAAGTAGCATAACTATTTTTTTAATAAACGTGGTCTTAATAAGACTAATGTGGGCAACTAACCTTAGAGAACAATGTTTTATGGAGAGCTTCTTAATGGCCTGTGTAATACAGTAGCTTAAGGAGTACTTATTAGGTTAATTAAGAATACTAGAATCTCTTAATTAAAACTGGACTTGCTTGCTGCCATTGCTATATTTGAGGTATGGTTGCTATTTTAATTTTACATGTTAATTAGTTTCTAAAGGCTTCTCCTCTCCCCGGATGACTACTAATGAATTAATGGCATAAAGCAGAACAACATTAGACTTTGCGTCACTGATCCTAAGCCGGTTTAGTGCGAATTGGTTGGGACACGAGGTTTTAAAGGCTTTACTGAAGAAACTGGAGTAAAGCTGAAAGCATGGCTGCAAAGCAAAGAACCCCAACTTTGTTTAGATACTTTCTCATGTTAATTGCTAACCTGTAACCTGCATGTGAAAAGGAAGTTGTCAGTTTTTGTGGAAATGACACCTCTAACCTTTCCCTTTGCTAGCACGGCAATTCTACTCTGTTTTCCACTCTCTTTGGCCTAACCTTTGCTTGTGATGCATTTGAGCATGTAGAAATTAAGGGGGTTTTGCTCTTAACTTTGGTAGTTCAAAAATGGGGCACAGATGAAGTTGCTGCTTGGCTGGATCTGCTCAGTTTGGGAGAGTACAGAGAAATCTTCATCAGCCATGACATCCGAGGCTCTGAGCTTTTACACCTGGAAAGGCGAGATCTTAAGGTATTTCCTTTGTGCTACTTTTCTGCTACTGACCATTTTCTTTGACAAAACAACAACCAACTTTTCTTCTTTCCTTGCACTTGTCATTGCTTGTAGCTTGGCTTACACTGTGCAAATGTGCAATAAACTAATACGCGCTGTCCTTGGGCCTGACTTTCTGAAGTGCTGACTTGAACTCACAGCCAAGAACATCTGTGTTATCTCAAATTTCCTTTTTTTTTTTTTTACACTTTATGTAGAATGATAACATTGCAGTTTATGTCAGAAGGCATAGGAGAAGCACATTTGATATCTTACTGACAGTGTTATCTTCAAGGGTTCACTGTTTCCATTAAACATGGATCAGTGGACCGTGGTGATAATAATCTGAATTTATCTACTGGAAGGGCTGATCTGCTTCAGGCAACTTATTATATATATATTGGATATAATGAATGTAAGAGAGACAAGGAGCTTAATAAATTGTGGCATTGGTGTTTGTGTGACAGAATAGATTTTCTCATCCCTGCCCAACTTCTGCCTGATTTTGGCTATGTGGATTTAAAATCCCAGCATTTTCTTTTAAACTCCAAATCATAAAACTTTCTTCCTCTGAGATCAGATTGGTAAGTTTTGCAGAGAAAAATGTTACCCAGCAGTCTGAGGCTGTTACTTGAGCTTGCTGGTCCTTTTCAAGAATCACTTAAGTGCATCCGTTATGTGACAGAGAGGCTCTGTCTTTGGGGATTCATTACATTACCTTTTCCAGGAACTTGGTAGTAATGAGTTCTTCTTGGTAATGTGTTTTGCAAGTGCTTTTAGCACATAGGAGAGGAAATAAGATACTGTATAAATTGCAAACATTTAAATTTACAGTGCAAGTCATTGCTCTAGCCACAGTGCAGTAGTCTGAAGGTAGAAACAATATTTTCCTGCAAATGTGCTACTTTATTTAAAGTTTCTTGTATAGCATGAAATGCTAGTGTTACAAGGTAGTGCTTGCATTGTGTGACTGTTGCAGTAGAAGGCAGCTGCTGAAGATAGCTGTGCTTGAGATAATATTTTTGGCTGTTTTGCTAATGGATACATTTGCTAAAAAGCTAAGAAATCTTAAAAAAAAGGTCCAACTTGTTGGAATAAAAAATGGTGGGTAAGATTAGTGTTAAACTAGAGGTGGCCTGTGGCCATGCCATGTTTCTAGTAAGTATCAATTTGACTGTATGCCCAGAAGACTGGCACTTCAACCCATGTCTGCAACAGGGTAATCATCAACCCATCATCCTTGTTGCTAAGACTCATGCTGATTCAGAGTAAATAAAACCCTGTCACAAAAGTCTATGCCATGAAACATCTAAAAGCTTGTCTTAGAGGGCCTGCAAAGCCTGCTGTCCCCTCTATCTGGTGCTGCCCGGAGGCACATAGGACGAGGAGTTGCTCTACACAAGCTGCCAAGGGTGTGTCCTGTGCTTACCAAAATCTTGGTTCAGAATTGCCCCATGTGCTTGTTAGCAAATGCTGTGAGCTCCCAAATCAGTGCTATTTAGAAGCTGGGCCAGGCTTTTGGCCAAGCATGGCTTGCACTCTGTGTAACAACACTGAATTGAAATAGCAGAGTTCAGTCCTCTGTGTTACATATGGGGCATGATCTCTGCAGAGAGCCAATTAAAGATGGCTCAGGCAGCCTGCAGTTTTCTGCCAGTGACCTGAATTGCTGTCAAGAGGTGTAATGTGTACTAGAGAAAGGAACAACATGTCACAGACTGCCCTGTGAATCTTCCATCCTTCTGGCTATCAAGGTGTTCAGATGAGTCTTCAGTGCTCTTGCAACCTGTAATCTGTCTACAGCATCTCCTTCGCTGCAAGAAGGACGTGTTTTCTGACAAGCTGAATGCAATCGCCATTGATTCACAAACTCCTAAGTCATGTACAAGACATTTGCCTCTATTATCTCTTGTGTCTGCAACAGGAAGAATTGTTGCTTCTTTTAATTGAATCCTCTGGGCCCACCTCTCTTTCCGTGGTCAAAAACAGAGATAAAAAAGCAGCATGGAAAAGGATTGATGAAAATCCTTTCTTTTGCATGCGTCACTGGAATAGATTGATATGTTAACTGAAGAATTGGGCCCCTATAATTATATTTCTGCATAGCTTGTGTAGCCCATTCTCAGTTAGCTCTGTGTGACAACTGGCAAATAGAGAACACCTTCAAGAGGAATCAGATACCTCTTTCCACTCAGCCCATGCAGTAATACTCTTTCTTCAGCCTCTTATGTCTGATTTTATTTAGGGGAATCTTAGAATTTTACACCTATATATGGTTTTTGTGTTGTTTCAGGAATGGCTGGGCAGTGAATTGTGAATTATGCTGTAGAAACTGTAGGAAGAAATCTTGATGTGATTTTTTTTTAAACCTTATTTTACCAGCAAACTCACTGAACACTGGACTAATTTTTCTGAAATAGATCCTATCATTCTTAGCATTGAATGCCATGTTCCTATGCATGCAATATAGTCATAATCAGAAGTGCAACACAGTTGGAAGGACAAGAGGATGATGTCTCCTCAGTGCTCCATAGCAGTGTTGGTTTCCTTGTAGAAGGGGTTTCCATGCCACATGTTACCCTGATGAGCAGTGCTAGTCAAGCTACAGTCTGTGCTGAGGACTGTGGCACTTCATCCATGTGTTTCGCAGCAGGATGTTTTGAAAAAGTTCTTGCATGGAAAAGGTTTTGTAAGATTTGTTAGACTTCATACTTGCCAAATGGCTTTTTACACTGGGAATGCAAGTAGAGTAGATCTCTCATTTGGAAGATGTTGATATTAAGGCATGTGTGTGTAAATTGTTTGCTAGTACAGTAATCCCTTGCTCCTTTGTGGTTGACCATTTGTGGCTTCAATACATTGCAGTTTTTTTCCCACCAGCTTTACTGTATTTACCGCTACCTTGTGGATTTCACACATCACAGCATCTTTCTGGAACTGATCTGCCACGATATTCGAGGGATTACTGTATTACATTGGTGGTACATTTGGCAAAAAAATAATAGCCTGGAAATGGCAGTAACTAGGGAGAGCATAAGGAGAGGTGATGTAGCTTAAGGCCATAGCTGGGGAAAAAAAAGGCTATATTTTTCCTCAGACTCTAACTAGAGTCTTGTCTTCAAAACTATATTTTAGTCAAATTGAATTTTTTTTAATTAGATATCAATTAGATATGCACAGATTATGTAGAGGGTGTTGAAACCCATGCATATGCAAAAATGTAGAGATATTTGGGGAAATTCTAGTTTCCACCAAATTAAAAAGTAATACACAAGCATAAATAGTCTGAGTTGTTGGTTGGTTTGGGGTTTTTTTCCATGAAAGTGTAGCAGAATTTATTAAAGGGGTCTTCAGTATTTGTGATGAGCCTCTTGAGACTTGCACAGCAACTTCAACTGGAACAGAAATAACCCCCAAATCTCTTGCCTCTGAAACGTAGGTGTTGTTGAGTATCCTTTGTAAAGGTTGGTGGAAAAAGTAGCTGAGTGTTCTGGGAATTTCATAATATGATTTTTTTCCTCTGATCTTTGAAGTCTTGCAGCATCTCACTACATTGTTTATCCAACAGAGGTCCTGCTCACGAAAAAAAGTACATTCTGAAGAATTTGTAGGTTCTTAACCTTTAACTTGTGTGGCTTGTTGTGGTTTAGAAAGTACCCTTATGGATTTTGCCTTATGTAGGGTTTCATCCACATAGTTTGTTTCAGTAGTTGTGTCTATTTCATTAATTTTGAAATTAATTTAGCATTAAAAATATTATACAAATCTAGAATTCTAAATATTACTGAGATGAATTTGACTACTACCTGCATTAATTCTATTAACTTAAGCATTAGTATCACATTTTATTTATAAGTGAGATGACTATTAGCGAAAGATAAATTATAATGTGATGTTATGTGGAAAACTGGGAGGATTTTTCAGATAGGTTTATGAGCAGCACTTGATTTGTATACTTTTCTGAATATATCTTGATCTCTTTAGTGCTGACACCTTTCTGCCAAAGTGTTGTAAAGGACGTTCATGTATTTATAGTGCTGATAGTTTCCAACTGAAGAAACAACCAAGTAATTTTCATCTCTGATATAACCAGAATTCATTCTTGACTCTCTGAATATTTCTCCATCTGCTTAATCTTGACTGTGCTACCTTTATACTAGAGTAATTAATTCACGTCCATCTTACCACTCCTTTCTTCCTTTCTTCCAAAATTAATTACATGCTAATTTTAAGTAATATTAAAACCAAGCTTCCTGTGGTTTCTGCGGCTGTAAAAAGGCAGATACAGTCTTTGTGTAGCGTATGTACAGAACAATATATATGGTTTAATTTTCCATTCTGTACGAGAAAAATTTTTTCAAGCTGCCTAATTACACTCCTTTCCTTTTAATGCCTTTGAAATGGAAAAATCTTCCTATTAAAATGAATAGATTTCTATTTCAGAAAAATAGATAGTGAAACTTTTCTAAATCTATTTTTATTTATTTAATCATTATCTATTTATATAGGATTTATTCTACGAATAACTAGTGTTTGACTCTGCTGATTGCTCAACATCACTAACACAATGATTTTCAAGACTTTTTCATAGTTGGGCTTTACAGATAAGGGAAGCAGATTTCCACCAAACTGAGCTGAAAATTCATTGGTGTGGTGGGGTATCATTAGCACAGCTGGACATCCCATTCTGCTCCTCTGGCCTGTGGAACAGTCAAAATTGAGAAAGAATGCTGCTAAAGCTTTTACTAAAACTGGAAGAAATTGACTACAAAAAAATTCTGTCTGTTATGTCATAGAGAGATGGGTCCCAGAAACCAATAATAGAAACATTTCAGCTGAAGTGAATGATTTAATGGTGGCTACAAGGAGATTTAGTCTTGTGCTTTTTACTTTTTCCTTTGGGATATGACTCTTATGCCTATGAGAACTTTTCTTCCAGCTCTCTAATCAGGAAGATCCACGTTAGGAGATGAAACCTTTTTGCAATGAAAAGCAAATGCTTACCTTTTCTATTGCTCTCTAAAGGGAAGTTGTCCTACATGTCTGTAGCCATTACATCCACTTTCCCTTGAGAAACGGGGGATATGGGTGTTTGTTGATTAAAGCAGACATCACAGGGCCTCAGATCGAGTGACACTGCTGGACAGAAGCTCTAATCGATCATATCCTACCAAGCATTTGATTGCTGTATTAGAGAGGAGGGGGAGATTGTTCTTTTTGTTCCCAGATATTATGAAGGGGGTTTGTATTTAGAAGTCAAGCTAGAGATGGTTTTGATATTACAGTCATACCTCCATCTTTGCGGATTACGGGTCTCCTGGGGGTCCCACAAATCACCCAATCCCTGAATACTATTTGCGGGTGAAAAAAACCCCACGATTCCATGAACCCAGAAGCACAAATACGCGAGGTATGACTGTACTGCACATGGGTTGACCGGGAAACTCTGCGAATACTATTCGTGGAAAAAACCCCTGCGAATACGTGAATCCAGAAGTTTGGATAAGTGAGGTATGACTGTATATTGGACTGCCTTGTGTTGTCAGTATTTGCAGGTAAGTAATTTTCAGTCTGCTAGACAGAGATGGATTCACAGTATGCTCTTAAGTAGTTTTTTTGTTAGGCAGCACTTGCTAACACTTTCTGGTTAATGTTGATTGCAATGAGCACATTTCTAGACATCTGTTGCATGGATAGATCATAATAAATGGGGTTTTTTTCATTTTTTTTTAAATAAACTTTCTTCTTTTTCTCTTTTTCTTTTTTTTTTTCTTTTGGTTTAAATTTCTGTAGGACCTGGGGATAATGAAAGTGGGCCATATGAAGCGAATTCTCCAGGGAATTAAAGAGCTCAGCAAGAACACCCCTTTGTCTGAAGTGTAATTGTGCTGGTGCTTTCCTAAGAGGGAGAATGAAAAGTTGCTGGAAAAGCAGAGCTGTTGCAGGCACTGAGCTGTCTGTGTAGTTTACTCTATGGAAGAAAAAGCACTGGTGTTTGTACAGGCTAGCATCTCTGAATTCTTGTACGGTGACGAACTTACTGCAAGAATACGAAAGGATTTGTGCCAAAAAAAAAAAAAAGGAAAAGATGATACATTCTGTGAAGAAATTTTCTTGGTGTGCAAATTGGCCAGTTCAGATAAGCCCAGTTGATGGTGAACTGCACTGACTGGAAAATATAATCAAGAAATGATTGCTTTGCTTACATGCAGCTCAGTATGCCTCTCTTTATGCTGCAGCCAGATGCCACTGTACAGCATGAGGTTATCCAGTTATCCTTCCAAGGCATAGCTCCGTAAAGCCTCCTGTGCAGGAGACCAAGAGGTTTTGAAGGTTCAACACTTGAGCTTGGCAGCACTCTCTGGCCACATAGAAGGGGGGAGAGAGACCTTGTGATATCATGAATGCAAGCTATAATGCATGGTGTGCCTGCCTGAATTGTCTGTTATTCTGTTGCATGACACATCTGATACTTTAAACACTTGAACAACTTTTATATCAGTTTGAATGAGATTTAATTTATTACTACTTGATGTCTTTTGTTTCCCCAGTTTCAGGCACTTTTCTACTCTTCAGTGTTGTGTTATGCCTAAAATGTGTTCTACAGCAATGGGTGTGGAAATTTATCATTTGTGCCATATTCAGCAGATTATATGATTAAAATACTGTACAGTTAGATTTTTAAATATATCGTGTACAGAAGGTTTTATCAGGTAACTAACTTAAGAGAATTTTTGAGAGACTGGTACCTCACAAAAATATCAATTGGCTTCCTGCATGGAAAGTGGTAAAGACTTTTCTCATGGTGCATTTTAATGTAGTTATTCTGTAGCATATTTGAACTTTTAGGCACTAATGGTTTTATTTATTCTATTGTTCAAAAAGCAGGTTAAAAGGCTAATGAAATTTTTTTACAGGAAAATTTTATTTATCATACATAAGAGATTGAAAATGTAGCAGCTGATTTGATTTTTGTGGGGTAAGCTTTTACTCATTACTAATCAATTATTAATTTAAAAATGCATCTCTGTGCATTTCTTTAAAATGGCATCAATTTGTTTCTTGAGAGCACTCCTACGTCAGTAGACCATAAAAATTAAGAAAACTCAAAATCTAAGGTTTTACACTATGCATGCTAAGATGAATCACATGCAAGACAGTAGATCATGAGTGTAAACAGCTTAAATGAACCATCTTTGTTTAGAAATTGCGCTAGACCAGAGTTGGTCATGTTATTTACAGTTTACTTAAATGAAACATAGGTTCATAATTGAATTTCCTGGTTAATTTTTTGCAAAAGTACACCTAGCAGAAAAAATAATTTTCAGATATCTAAAAAAAAAAAAATCCTATGTAAAGGTTTGAGATGAGATGATGTTGCACCACCTGACAGAAAACTTGCACAGAAGTGATTCTCCTTCC
>WEKX01014718.1:140535-159003 GCA_013390025.1 Pitta sordida | reverse complement strand
TATGGAATTGCATGAATGTATTTTTAGTGTAAGTTCTGGAATTTAAAAAAGATAGATTTCATCTAAAGGTATTTTAAAGGTTCTGAGAAGATTCCAGCCCAACATGTTTCTGTCATTAGCCAGGCTTGTAAGTTAAACTAGTATTCCACTCAAGTGCAGGTGTTAATTAATTCTGTAATAACATCCACATGCATGAGTGGATGCATGAAGTGCACATGGAAACATTGCAGAGAAGTGACACTCTCTAATTTTCTACATAACTCACGTTTAGGTCTGAATAGCAGTTTGTAGCAAAAAGCTGAAATTACATTACTTCCAACCAATTCAAAACCATTTTCAGTAGAAAATAGAAAAAAACCCCATATAACTTGATTTGTAGTTGTTGAGGTAAAAATTGATGTGTACTCAGTAGTTTCTGCCCTTTTGTTTTTCCTTGTTCCTGTTCACCCCACAAGAAAATTCCTTATCTTTGAAAACATATAGATCTGTTTGTGCTTGTGCTTGTCTTTAACCAGGACTTTAGTCCTCCTCGGAGCTTGTTCACGTATTTCAGTTAGCATTCATATGTAAGCCTACAGATGGTTTGGGTATGGAGAAATTTCTCCTCTCATAAAACCAATCATCAGATTAATCATTGCACCTTTTAAATGCCATACCTATGAATGTTGTTCCTTTGCCAGTCTTTGTGTCTGGATGTGTGTAGATGTGTAGTTCTAGTTTGTAGGGTGTATGTCTGAGCACACCTGGATGTATATATGTATATACATACCTGGGTTTTGCCCAATATAATGATGCCAACTTGTGTGTAGAGCCAAAAAAACTTAAAACTATACAGTGCTTGAGATGCTGCATTGTTTTTATTATAATATTTTTTATATCAGACAAATTTCAGGATGTTTACAGATGCTTATTAATATATAACTTATAAAAGGCAGTGGCAGGATATTTATGATTGTTGTCAGCTAAAGAATTGTATGTGATTCTGGGTGAAATTTTGGCTTTTTTGAAATCCTTGGCAAAACTCTCATTGATCTCACTAGGGCCAAGATTAAACCTCTCTGAATCTATGGTTTACTGGCTATTTTCCTACTGTGATAATTTTTTTAAACGAGTGAAATGTATTTATTTTTTTCCAAATGTGAAATCTGCAGTTACTATTTGGATTTT
The DNA here is from genome assembly GCA_013390025.1 of Pitta sordida. Classification (NCBI taxonomy): domain Eukaryota; kingdom Metazoa; phylum Chordata; class Aves; order Passeriformes; family Pittidae; genus Pitta; species Pitta sordida. Next base: position 157,836 of record WEKX01014718.1, on the reverse strand, counting down.
TCTATAGAACCTGCAAACTACAACACAGGTGGGAATAAATGCCTCAGAATGTACAGAATTTTTCACTGATCTGGTCCTTAAATATGTCTGAAAAACACCTTCTAAAATCCCTTTTGTAAGATTTAATACTGAATCATCTAAAAGAGATCACCTTTCATACCCCTCTCCACAAAGAACGAATGCAATGTAACAGGTTAATATGAAGAAGTATTCGCTGACTAATAGAAAGTAGTCCTGTTTGATTTGTGTACCTACTGGTTTAATGCAGTTCATCTGGCTCTGCAGATCTGGAATGAAACACTTGAAGTACCTTATTTGAAAGTACCTTATTGGGAAAAAAAAAAGTTGTACAGCAAGTATGTGGCTTTAACTTCTCATGTAGACATGGAGGTATCTTCAGAGCCCGTCTGTTGAGTGACTTTTAATACTTCACAGTTGAATTAAAATGGTGAAGATACAAAGGAGGTGTAAGGCAAATCAGGCAACTGCTTGACATTAGAGAAATCACTTGTCTAGAGCCAGAAGGATCAGTTCTTCAATAGCACAAAGAAGGAAAAATACCGTAATGCAGTGCTTCCTAAATCTCTTTCCAGGGTATCTTTTAACTGTGTATGTTCTAAGTATATTCTTCCTGTAAAAAGGCATAAAGCTGTGAAACAGCTCAATAGATGCATCCTAATTTCTTTATCTAAAGCTAAAAATATAATTTTAAAAGAAGAGCTATCTTGCACTTTGAAATGTATGTGTTGGGAACAGGTAAGTTTATATTCATCATAGATATCCCAAGGGTAGTTGGACTTGTAAAATGAGGTAGTTATGCCAAGGTTATCAAAAGCTGAAGAAATAGAAAGGCAGATGTATTCCCTTGTGAGGCTTCTTCTGGAGACATCTGTGCAAATGCCCACCACTTCCAGGAATCTTTTCCTATAATTTTGTTTTAAAAAGGATCATGTTCAGACTGCTACTCTTCCCCTTGCTATTGAGGAAGGAAGTATGCACCTTGGTTGAACTTTCCAGGAGTTTGTTGACTATAGGAACAGGCCTCAAAAGAATAAATAATTGAGGCAATCAGTAGGCTTATGGAGTATACACAGCGCTCTGCCAGGGCTCACTAGTCTGCTAATGTGGATCCGGCCACAAATATGTGGGGAAAAAACTCCTATTTTGCTCCTGCTGCAGTTGGTGGCAAGCCTTCATGGTTGTTATTGGGGGCAGATGGGCACCCAAGAGAGCAAACACCTTTCCTTCTGCATGTTGGTTATGCTTCTGCAATTCTAATCAGGACTAGAATTCAGGCCACACTCGTATTTGTCTGGAAGGCAGTGTGGTATGTCAGGAAATGAGGAGGAAGTGGCCAGAGGTCTGGATTCTGCCTTTAGTTTCCTGCCATGGAGCTGGTGCAACACTGGGGGCAACTCATTTAACCTTTGTGTGCCTCACTTTCTCTGCCCATGGGAATCAGGATCCTTACCACCCCTGTACAGCCCCCTCAAGACCTATAGGAGAGCAGTGTTACATAAGCAGCTAAGTTTTACTGACACTATTATATGTAGTATAAATAAATTACTTTTGTCTTTAATACGCCAAGAATTGCTTTTCCTGGTTCCAGTTCTCTTTCATGACCTACTGTATTCTGGGTAGTCAGTTTTGAAGCTTAGCAATTGCTCTAATACTTTAAATTACACACGTAGTGGGCTCTGTTTGCTGCAGAAAAGAGTAAAACTTTAAACTGCCTGACAAAACTTGCCAATGAAGTATATCTAACAGAGCAGGGGTGTAACTTTTGGCTTTATTTACTTGTAATAATGGTAAGGAACAGTGAATTTTGTTTGTTTACATACTGTTTACAATGGCACAGTTTTATTTTTAATATATAAAAAGAATTGAGGTATTTATTGCATATACTATTTTAAAGATGTTTTATGTGTTTTCACCTTTGGAATATATTGTTACATTTCCTTGTACAGATAATTTGGGTGGCTTTGTTAATATAGTTAGTAATTTTTATGACTACTAAGTGACCAGTTTTCTGTGCCTTTTTATTGTTGGATGCATGATTACATATTTATTATTGTATGGAAGTCACTGAGATGTGTATTTTTGTATTCTGCTGGAAGCAATGGTTGATTTTATTGTACATGATAAGAGATGCCTTCCATAATGGGCACTCATATGAGATCTTCCTTCTCAAATAAACAGAATGCATTCAATATATGTAAGTCCTTGATTTTTTTTTTTTGTGTCTAGAAATCAGTGGAAATCCTTGAACACCATGACACTGAATGTTAGATGTTACCCACTCAAAACGTGGGCTGCTACCAATGTTATCAAATCCAAACCAAAATTCCCCATAGAAATCAATACAATGGCAAGTCCTTGGCACAGCCTTTGTAATTTAAAAGAAAACTTTGCATGTTAAAATAAAATTTGGATGAATAACTAATGAGCAGCATTTCTACTCAGTCTGCCAGAGACCTTGATGAGAGGGTGATCTCTCAGTGGAATGGGCTGCCCAAGGAGGTGGTGGAGTCACCGTCCCTAGAGGTCTTTAAGACAAGGTTGGATGAAGTACTTGGTGGCATGACCTAGATATTAGGGTAGTGTGTTTTACGTAGGATGGTGTGTTGGTAGTAGGATGGCAACAGGTGAGGTAACAGGTTTGGCTAGATTAGGTAACAGGTGATAGGTTGGACTTGATGATCTCTATGGTCTTTTCCAACCTTACTGATTCTGTGATTCTGTGATTCTGTGACTGCCTGAAAATTGTTTTACATTGCAGGGTTTGAATACGGCTTTTATACACGCGTTGTATGGGTACGTGCAAACCCACATGTAAGTAGGTCACTGTGCACATAGGTGTTTACATTTGCAGGGATCTTCCACTAGATCTTGCTGGCATACAGTGTATTAAGTGTAAAAACAGATTTGCATTTGCATCCATAGTAACAACAATCGTTACAACAGAATACACAGTAGCCCCCATTTTTCCGTGGCAAATGGCAGTGAAGCAAACAGTTTTCCTCAGCAGTATAGACTGTACCTCTCTAACACCAACCCAGGTAAACACTCATTTGAGTTGATTCCAGAGGGCAATTCGGCAGGTAGTCATCAGCTCCTGTGTTACAGGTCAGTGAGCTACTAGTGCTTAACCTAACACATGGTGTGAAAGTAACGACAATCAATAGCATATACAGAAGGAAAAATATGCGTAGTGTGTCGGAACCTAAGTCAGTTCATGAAGGGAATCATTTTGTGATTGATGAAGGCAGTCATCTTGTGGTTGGGATCCTATTGTCCTGAAGTGATCATACGTTGGAGAGGCATTTTTATGGATAAGCCTGAATGCTTAAAGGTCAGGTGCTTACAGTTCCCTTAGGATTGAAGCCTGTACTTTAATTCTGGGTGTGTTTGGGGACTATTCAATTTTGTTAACTAAACCGAAATGGTTGGTTGCAATAGTCAAAACTGTGGCATAAATGAAAGATTGTATTAGGAAATAGCTAATGGGGTCAAGTAGAGGACACCACCAGGGATGGCACTCGGCAGTACATGAAGAGACAGGATGTGATGGAGCTTGGACACCGTGAACTCTCCAGAACTGCTTCTAGCAGCTAGATTCACCGCTAAGGTAGGCTTCCCATAGTTCATGTTGCCCTCAAAGTCAAAGAATGTGGGGGAAAAAAGTGGTTGGATTAGAAGTCTTAACTTGGCACATGCACTGAGGGAAGTTTTTAATAATTTAAAGAAAAGTTTGGTATATGGGGAAACTTCATACCACATTTTAGTACTTGTGGCATATAATCAATCTGCTCATGTCAGTGGCACCAAATAGCTGTTGCTGAAGTCTGGAATTGTGCGAACTCCTATAACTAAATTAATAAAAATCTGGGAAAAAAAGGAAGTGGTAGACATGAAAGAGTTGAAATTACAAATCTAAGAGACTTATTGCCCAGAGAGTTTATCAAAATGGGCTGGATGGATATCTTGTCTAAAACACAAAATCTAGTAGCAAATTACTTAAAGAGGTTTAGTTTGGACAGTGTGACAAACTATAAGGGCCAAAATGAAATGGAGCCAGTATGAGCAGCTCCTTCATTTCATGTTAATATTAGAATATTAGAACATTGGTAAGTAGAGTATGATACAAATAGGGAATGAAATTTATTTTTAAAATATGCTATTCAGGCCACTAAAAGTTTAGAAGTTTAGAAAAGTGTTTAGATTAAAATCTGCCCATTCTCTAGGCAGATGTGGAACTACGGCATTTGTTTGAGTTGGTTGTGTATTTAAATACTGATTCTGCCCATTTATTTTGGAGTTATTGCAGACTGTTTCCCAATTAGATAAATGCATTTCTGATCATATTTAAAAGTATACTTTTTGAAAATAAAATATATCAATAGGACCATGGCCTTGATCGTCCCCAGCCATCTTATCACAGGAAGATGTCATGGATTGAATCTGTCTTGTAAGCCTGACAAAACACAAGGCAGGTGCAATAACTTCCATCCTGGCCAAATGCACAACATATGAGTGAGAGCAGCAGCTGCCCCGTGTCCTCCCCTTTCAGATGAGAATTGAGGAGATCTACACGGAAATTTATCTTTCTTTTTATAGAGGGAGAGATGATAGATGTCATGGTGATGAAATGGGACATCGTGGGACATGGCAGATGCCTCACTGAGGCAGCAGCATTTCTGCTATAGCTTTGGTTTCCATTTCCTTTCCCTGACCGCAGCGCACAGCTGTGCCTCTGTTTGCCCCTCTGAACTCATGCCTCCCCTCTGCCCTTTCACTGTTATTTGTCTCTCCCATGGCTCAAAGCTTTCAGCCCTTCTCACATACCTACCGTCATTTCCCAATTACACTTTGCCAAGTGCAATTTCCTTTCTTCAGTTTCAATCTCAAAAAAATCCATCTGCTGCCTAGCGACATCAATGCAACAGCAGATATGTTCTTCTGGCAGTCACGCTATCCTCTGAGTAGATCAGTTCATTAATTAAAAATCAGATGTAATACTTTTGAATCCCTAAAGAACTGTCCCTGGTAATAATAATAATCTGTTAATGGTGTAACAGTCCAATGGGTGGTGTGTTTTCCCTTGCTCTGAGGGAGTGCTGCTTTGCAGAGACTTCCTGGACACAGTGTCTCCAACCCACTGCCGAAGCCATCAGTACTCTGAAGGTCAGGTCAGCAAGTGTTCACACCGAAGAATGAAAGTGGGTTAAGAGTATGTACTTCTGATTTACACTGGATTACTTATTTCCAACTAACGTAGCTTGAAAGTACTAATTCAATCAGAAATATTAGGGGGCTCTTTTCAGATGAATAAAAAGGAAAAAAGAGTTCAAGAGGTTGGAGATGCCATGGAACTGCCCCCAAAACATGGTTTCTAAGGACTGAGAGGAAGCTGCTTTTTCAGGGACTGTAGGTTCATGGGTTACTTCAGAATACCTGTACAAAAAGCTGGATAGATAATGGTTTCAGGCTACTCTTTATCCCTCACCAGCTTTTAAAAACACTGAAAGGAGCAGGTGAGTTCTGGAGCAAACTCCTCATATGAGGTAGAATGAAAGTCTGGAGGAGAATGCCTTTACCAGGAGTTCTGTAGGCAACCATTTCCTAAAATTAAAACCAATGAGCTCTCTCAATTGCTCCTCATAGGGCTTATGTTCCAGCCCCTTCACCATCCTCGTCAACCTTCTCTGAATATGCTCAAGGATCTCTACATCTTTCTTAAATCGAGGAGCCCAGAACTGTACACAGTACTCAAGATGTGGTCTAACCAGTGCTGAGTAGACAGGGAGAATAACTTCCCTAGTCCTACTGACAACACTATTCCTGATGCAGGCCAGGATACCATTGGCTTTTCTGGCTACCTGGGCACACTGCTGCCTCATGTTAAGTTTTCTATCAACCAGCACTCCCAGGTCCCTTTCCACCTGATCATCCTGCAGCCACTCCACCCCCAGCCTATAGTTCTGTGAATCAAACTGTATGTTATAAAGTAGGTTTTATTTTTTAAGTGCTGATTTTCTAACCAGGTGAGCTTTATTTGATCCTGCTTGGGCATTCCATCTCTCACTTCCTCTCTTCTGGACCTTCACCTTCCATGTCACCATGTTTTGAGCATCTTCTCTCAGGTAATCCACAGGCCATAAACCCAAGGAAGGGCTGCTACAGGAGGGACACTCCAGATCAAGAGAAGGAAGAGCACTAGACAGCATTCATTGAAAATTCAGTTGAATTGTGAAACTGCTTTTTTCCAAGTGCCAGTTAAAGTAACATCTGTAATTACTTATCAGAATAAAATAATTGAATCAGTTTATATATGAATAAAAATCAAGTATGTTTCTTAAAGAGTTTATAAAGGAATTAGACAGCTCCACTGGGAGAGATGGAAGAGACAATACCTGTGCCAGCTCTTCTCCATCACATCATCAAGAAATGAACAGCATAAATTTTACAGATTAATTTCCCAGAGTGGTCATAGGAAGGTATATACTGCTTTACAAATCAACTGTCCATAGAACTAAAATTTTCAATATAATTTTATCTCCCTGTGACCACTCAGCCATGAAGATGATTACTCTGTAATTCCCAGGATCTTAAGTCTTTTTAAAATATCCATAGGAATATTAATTAAATCTTCTGAACATTGTGGAAAGAGTAGCCTAGGCAAATGAGTCTCAATTGTTGAAAAATACAATAACAATTAGTTATATCAGGATAATCAATAACCATTTATCTCTCAGTCAATAAGAACCGTAGCTAATGACTGGCTAAGCTCAGTTAAGGTTTGATGAAGTACTAGTTTTTAAATAGAATTTAAATTATTAACCCGTATCTTTTGCTAGAGGGATCAACAATACATCATACCTTATTTTCTCAACATAAATTCCCTCTCAAAATGTATACATTTTGAAAACAAGATACAATGCCCTGTGTTTTCTTAGATGGCTGGTAAATCTGGATTTTCATTAAAGACTTTTCCCCTTTCTGGATTAAATGGAGAAAAACTTGGAACACAAACCTTTGTCGTTTTTTTTACATCTGTTACTGTTAAGCTAATACCCTCTGATATCCAGACTAATCCATTGGGAGGTAGAAAGAATTTATATTTTCTCTCAATTTAGGGAAGACTCCTATCCTCTGCAACCATTCTTGCTTCATGACCTGTGTGGGCCTGACCATCAGGCTGCCTTTGGGATGGTAGAAGGGAGGAATCATGGTGCTGGAAAGATGGTACCTGACATTTTGCCAAGCTGCTAATGTTCCCATTCTGACTGCCTGACTCACTTGTTGCTCCCATCACTTTCCCACTTTCCACATCAAACAGAAAAAAATGAGAATTTTAAGGTGCATACCGTGTTAAATTTCTGTTGCACCTAAGTTTCGGGCTCTGTGTGCCTCTGGTGAGCAAGGCATCAATGAGTATGTGTCTCAGTGTATAATTATGCTGTTACAGTTTCTTGCTGGAATCACTATTTTACCAAAGCTTTGTTTCCTTTCAATGATAACTGATTTTTAAAATTTATTTAGTGGTTCAAGACCTTTACAGTAAATCAAACTTTTCTTTTGCATTGACTCTTTTTAGGTTCAGAAAAGAAGTCATTCTTCTGTGTAGATACATAAATTACAGCTGTTAGGAGGACCTTTCCAGGAGACATTCAATACCTCAGCTAAAATGCAGTTTCTAAATCCCTTAATTTCCTCTTGTCCTCCTCTGTTGATAGTCAAAAATAAAACTGGAGCAAAAAGCCTGTTGATAATGCCACACTTGGCAGGGCGGCTGCATCCCTCACTTTGTACTCTCCTTTGGCCCTCAGTGTCTTTAAGGGCTTCCAGCACCAACACTGGCGGTGTCTCTTCCTTCAGACACATGATTAGCATTCTATAGAGATGGTGAAATTTTAGCATGAATAGCATGATATATAAAAGAGATGTATAACTTGTGGAAATTGCACTTTTTAATGGTCTCTTGCAGACAGACAAGGCTGGGGTTTCCCATTTCCTTTAAAAGCAGGCCACCTAGTGCTTGCAGAGCTTCAGCACAGTGAGACATCCACAGCCAGCGCCTTGGTTTGCTCCCGCCGTCATTTGCACTCGCTTTAAACCACGGAGCTGCTCACCTACTTTTCAAAACATACTACACCATAGAATCTGTAGGTTGTGATTTCACATGTCTGTTTCCTGTCTTGCTCTCTGCTACTTACTTAGCCCCAGCACTGGTTTTTGTCAGACCTCTCTGTCAAGCAGCATCAACTCCCTAATATGGTCAAGAAGAGCCAACGAACTTGACAATGTCATAGGGATCTGCTGACTTAATGATCTAAACCAAGTTATAGAAGGATCTAGCACCAGAACTGGCTTGAAGAGCAGTACTACTGGGAGAAAAGAGGAATGACAAAAGGGAAACACGGGACAATATTTCTCTTTCAGCACCATCAGCAAGCTCAGGTTGACCAGAGAAAAATAGAATGAGGGTGGAAACACTGACAGCAACTCATTCTCCAGACTGGCACCAAAGCATTCTAAGAGGTATAAAAAAAAAAAAAAAAAAAAGCCCAGTCCTTTACAAGGGCTATTAAAAAGTCATGAGCTAAGTAATACCCATACTGGAATGTGACATCTCCAATGAAAGGTGGAAAGCACAGCTTGGAATGATGTTACTAATTCTATAGCTGTATTACTAGACATGTAACCATGTCCCAGGAAGATACTTTATCCAAGTATTTTACCGGCACTTCCTTTCCTCCTTCCAGTGAGGCAGAAGGGGAAGACGACCATCTGCTGTTATGAATGGTCCTGTGACACTTCTCGTAGTGTGGCTAAATTCTGGTGAAGGGCAATCCTGTCTGAATTTTGCTTTGGATAAACTGGATAAATCTCTTAGTCAGAGGTGAGTTTGGGGTATTTTGTGCATTTGTAAGAACTGTAAATACTGAGCTACTCAGCCCTGTATAAGGCATAGCTTAGCTAAATTCAGCCCTGCATGGCTGCCAAGGTATTTGGCAATATTCTCCTTTTACTGTATGGATTTAGCCTTTAACTGAAAGTGAAAAAATGGTAATTTTTCATTCTAATCCGATTTTAAAGAAATGCAAAGCTCTTACATTGACTAAAAAGAAAAAAAAGTAAATTTAACACTAGTTAGAGGATCAATCTGTATCACTAACAAAAAATTCCCACAAAGAACATAGAAATCTTGTGACTCAGACTAATACTTGGGAACATTACTAAATGACAGAATTTATTTATAAATTTTTTTTATTTGGTCTGCATTGGGTAACAGGCACCTCCATGTAACACACCTTTGGTTAACTACTGTCAGAGATGGAAAATTGGCTGAACTGTGTTGGCTCTGGGATGGAAATGCTGACATTTCTATGGTGGTAGGAAATTTCATAGAAGAAGAGGCTAAATAACCTTCTTTCAAATAATAAATTAAAAAAAAAAGCTGTAATAATGTTTCTCAATGCTTTGTTCTGTTGGCAGAACTTCACTTTTCACTTAGGACCACGTCACATAAGTTCTTTATTGTCCTTGGTAAAAGATTGTTGAATTAGGAGAGGTGTATATGATCACTCTCCAGATGGACATCAGAGAAGTTTGGAGGTTGTTAGTTTCTTTGCATACATATATATTGAATATAGTCCAAAAATCAGTGGTCCTTTATGTATACACAGTACATTCATATTTTTAGATTAGGTTTTTCTTTTAAATGAATCAAGAAATTCATTTCAAAGTGCTGTACAACACCACGTCTGAATTGCTCTGGAGATCACTGTGGGTAGGAGAGTGTATGGAGCACTTTGAAGCACAGAGGGAAGAGGGTTCTTCACTTTTTGCTTCCTCTGAGTGCTCCTGAAGCCTGAGGGACTGGATTGGTTTGTCTGTATGGTACTCTCTTCCTCAGTCCACAATGTGAGCAGCATTCCTAGCACTGACAAGTCGCCTTCACTTGCAGTTTGCATCTTTGTCTTTCCTGAAATGAACAGGAAAATATCCACACTAAAAATTAAAGACCTCAGCAGAACATTTTAATTTAATGAATCTTACATATTTTCTGTAGCACAGTGTCTATTTTTCATTCACAAACACATATATACACTACCCTCAAATACACCATATAGCCAGGGAAAGTTGCAATGTATTATTTCTATTCATTACAAATATTAATTTAAAATTCTGAGTAACTTAAAACTCTTCCCCTATAAAACTGAAATTAGATTTACTTGGAAAGTCAGCCTTAATATTGTCAATATATATCTGCAGCCTCTTCAAGTGCATTTACACAGAAAATTATCCTCCCATGGCGCACCTGAGACAGATGGGGACAAAAGCTATAATCTGTACTCTGGATCCTGGCATATTTCTCAGGTTTAGCCTCTTCCCCCATTGCATACCAGCTATCAGAATCAGCCTTGGGTGTTATAACACTGTCTCTCGTTAAAAAAACCTTCTATTTTTGTGATAGGGAAAAATCAGCCATTCAAAGCTGCAAAGGGTTCCTCCACCCTGGACAATGGAGGATGCAGGAGGAGAAACGGTGCCTTCAGACAAACCTACCTTGCCAGAGCCTGAGAGAACCAGGATGGGAAAACAAAACTTTATTTCCTATCAGGCACTGCATGCAACGCCCTTAGTGATTCTACCGAAAGCCTGGAGTTCATTGCCACACAAATCATTCATGTCAATCAGCCTTGAACTACAAAAAAAATCCTTTCAATGCCCTGAAAAATCAACACCATTTTGCCAATGAGTAAATATATCAATGTAACTCTGTTTTCTGGTATAAAAATGGTAAAGCTAGGCTTGTAAGGGAGTGGAAATTAATTTCCATTTTTCTCCTTTGGAATGATGTGTTTTAAAGGGTGTATCACTAAAGAATCCATCATTAGCATGTTATTGTAACTGTCCTTTCATTGATTTTATTATATGTACTATTAAAGTCAGCTGATTAAGAATTAGATGGTTCAACACTTATGACTATCATAGACCTTTTAGCACCAAGTAAAGAAATACGAGTATTTCTCTGAATATTCTGCCCCTAAAGAACAGAAAATCACAGTTGGTCAATGCTTATCTAACTCTGAATAGCAGGAAAATACTAAAGAAACCTTTTGACTGTAATCTCTCAAGATGACCACCCTGAAGAGACAGGCCTCAACATTTCCATGTATTTAAAGCTGATGAAATTAAAAGCCTCTGGTAATTCTGGAAACGGTTTTTGGCAGATAAAGGAAATTCAGGATCAAATTCTGATTTATCTGTAGCACATCTGCTTTATAATGCAGCATATGACTCAGGCAGTTATCTGAAAGCAAATACTAATTCTCATTTTCCATTCATTTATGGATAGAACAGTGTCTTATCAGTTGTAAATGATGACACATTGTTTAAGTTCAAACAATTTTATTTTCAAACACTTTAATTACATTTTCAAATATTCCTAATGCAGTTTTGCAAATGAGCAAACAGACGATGGATTATTTCTCTTTTGACTGATGAAAAATGTTTTAAATTTATATATTTCCACAGCTTTAAAGCATAAGTAACCACAAAGAAGATACTTTCCTTTCAAGAAAGTTAAAAGTTAATTTTCTTTATTAACTAATTACAAGATAAACTAATATGTACCTGAATGGTACGTGGTCTAAAGTATCCAGTAAAGCATGGTGTTACCAAGATGTACAATTTAAAGCTACATTTTGAGTCTTGAAAAACTCAATTTACTCTCAGAGTCAAGTGAGCTATAACTATTGATACCACCATGGAACATTTCTGCTGCTCTGTAGCAGGTCCTCTCTTTTCTGGATGTCACATTTTTACAACAAAGAAAGATGAGGGCTTGTTCTCAGGTTTGATCAGTTGTCTTACTGGTCAAAGTAAAGTCATGGAGCTGCTTCTTCTGGAAAGTGCAAGACTGTTTTTGTTTTTCTCAAGCTGCGCCTTGACTTGATGATAAAACATTAAAGGCATTATTGTGAATCATTATCCACATATCTCTAGATGCAGATTTGTTGAAAATCATTCCTATTTAGACTCTGGCAAAGTTTATCACTACCCTGCCCATCCCACTACTGACCCAGCAGACTCCATACATCACAACGCTTGAGCTAAACTAACGTGCTCAGGAAACACATTTTTTCCATTCTAGATTTCTTCTCTGATTGTCTTCAGTTACAGTTTACAAAATAAATGTGTCTGGTTCTCAATAGGCCCTATACCATAGGCCCTGTAACATTTCTGAGCTGAGGAATTTTCCTAGAAAAAATTCATTAGGAAAATGAAATAGCCTTCCATTAAGCGACTCATAAATCCTATGGCAGTAGGGAAGATCCAAAGTACTTCTTTTGGATCTTTCTGTTCTCTGTTTCAGTTTGGCCAAAATATTCTGTCTTCAAACAGTGATTCGCAAAGAAGTCCTTGGAAAGGACTTTTTCATAATGGCAATCCCCTGGGGTAGAAATTCCCTCTTTCTGACGTGAGGCTTTTTGGGATTATTTGTATTATAGTGAGGTTTTTTACAACATGTGGGTGGAGGAATGAGGCACTCCTAGTTTGTCTTGGATGTTTGTTTCCTTGTCAGTCCTAGTTTCTTTTTTTCTGTTGTATTGTGTTTGCTTGTTTGTTTTGTTTTGTTTTTGGAGAGAGAGTGAACTGAAAAGGAAGCTTGAGAGAAACTACTAATATTCCTATTTTGCTGAAAAGGCGTTATCAAGTTGTATAGGGATGTGGCAATACCAAGAAAAATAAGAATCAAAAAGACAAATAACACACAGCAACATTTATTTGTGTTTGTAATATAATACCAGGCAAGTGAAATGCTCATATTGAGATGGACCTAAACCTTAAATATATGCTTAAGTTTTTTCATTTGAGATGAAGAGTATGTTTCAAGATATGTTGCAGCAGCACACAGAAAACTGTCTAAGAAGTCCAGATGAAAGCACACCATAAACAGTATATTAAACTGTTTTCTTTCTGGGAAAATACTCACTATGTAAATTATTTCCAGTTCAGCAATAAAATCTATAAAACCAGCAATAAACTGGGCCATGCTTAGAAAATACAAAGGTCAAAGAAACGCATACAACAGACGTTAAATCCACTTGGAATGCAGATGCTGTAGCACCTGTGCCGTAGTTGAGTTTGAGGGAGAAATAAGTCAGGTTTACATACATGTGGAAGGAAAAAGATCTGAAATGTATCTCGGTAACGCATCTGTTTTCCCTCTGATTTCACAGCTGGAACATTAGAGACGACTTAAATAGATGAAATTTCAGGAAACTTAATTACCACTAAACATTAAACTACACATTAAACTAAACACTAAACACAAGCATATTCATTGTTCCCTGGAGTTACTGCAATTGTAGTGATGATGGTGTACGACATCTCTGGATTTTAAAGAGGAATTAAACGCAGGTGATAGTTGGAAACAAATGAGAAAAGTGTATAAGGTGTACAGGATCTGTAGATTTAAGAAATTATAAACTTTATCCTACAATAGACGTTTACTAAACATTTGAAAAAAGCAGCTGATACCTTGTATGATACCATAACTAGAGGCTGCGGGAAGGCAAAGACGTGTAGGTTTTTTACAAACTTGTCTGATACCTTTCCAGAAGTACTCCAAAATGGAAAAGTAACTGGAGCATTGCAAGAATTCTGCAATAATGTTTAATGTTATATTCAGCAAACAGCACTTGAGCACAGCTAGCTCTGATAAGGAAAGGAGATCTCTGTATCAGTGTTGACCTTAACATTACCAACTACCCAGTAAAGATCAGCTGTTTTTTCCTAGTTCAGGTGTATTTGCCTCATAACTGCATTTTTGGCAAGTTTGTCTTAAATTCCTTCACAATTATGGACTGAAAACAACGTGTGATCTTGTAGTAGATGTAAGAGTTTATTTATATTTCAATTTATTTCAATGTACTGCCTGCAGTAACTGTACCTTCTTGTGAGTAGGCGTCCACCAGCAGATACTACGAGATATTGCTGGGATGCAAATGTTATTTGAATGACAATGACAAAACTAGCAATGAAGGACACTCTGAAAACTTCCTCGTAGGCTTGGGTGCCATCATTAATCCTGAAGGAAAATTCATTGATTTAATCAGCTCCTACTAGCAATAAATGTGTGCACAACTCACAAGGCAAAAGCTGAGGAAATCCGTAAGGAACAAAAAGTGCAGTAGAGTTACATCCTTTCCTGACAGTAGTCAGTTATTAAGAGGGTTTGAGTGACCATCTTCTAATTGAACAGATTGGCACTGGAAATTTTGAGTTGTCCTGGTTCCATCGAAACTTTCTACAGAAGCTTTAGCTGTGATCTGGCTGTGGCTGCTGGCCAAGCTGGCTTCCTCCTGTAGCTCAGCGGACTGGCTGTCCAGATCCCTGGTGTCAGGTTGACTGCTCAGTTGGTTTCTTGGCTTCCCAGGCTTGTTATCTGGCAAAGACATAGATTGTTCCATTTTTGCAGAAAAGCTGCAGAGCCAACGTGTTTTGTTCCAGTGCTCAGTGAAACAAAATATTGACAAGCTAGAATTTCCTGTAGAATAAAAATTCTACTTCCAAGCCAGCTCCAGTTATTATTGTATGCTCTTGTGTAACACAGCGAGGGCATTTATCACATCCTTTAGGCAAACATAATGCACAGAAAGGATGTGAATTCAGAGAGCTTTCCAAGGCTTTGGATAATAACCTTGTATCATCTGAAACTGCCTCTATGGAGCACAATGCATCTTTAGATAAGGTTAGTTTGTGACGCTTTCCATTTTGCATTAAAAGGCCTATTTTGTTGGCTCCGAGAACTCATTTGTCAGCAGGATGTAACTGGCCAAGTGACGGATGACTTCAATGTCATCTGTGGTTTACAGCCCTTATGAATATTGTTTTGGAAGATGATTTACAGAGGTTACAGATCAAACTGCAGGGAAAGAGAAACCAGCAATAGCTGCAACATAGTCGCGTGTATGAAGATGCCTGATAAACGAAATTAAAATATCCATAAACATGCAAATAAAAATGGCTTTTCAGACATGATAAAAGTGGATTCATGAAACATTCAGTGAAGAGAAACCAAAAAAGGCCATCACATTATACCATGAAGCCATAAACTCAGCCTGTGTCAGAGACAAATGCCACGGAGCCGTGCAGGCCAAAGATTCGTGATAAGATGACTAACAGAATGACCCGCTGAGACGGGGAGTTACAGTTTTGGAGGTGGAAGGTGTGTCAAGAGTGTTTTCAAGGAGACACTGAATAAGGACTCAATGGCAAAACAAGTCAACACATGGGCATGCAGCTGGCAGCAGAACAAGACCCTTTGAGCTGTTGCTGTTCTCAGTTTTTTCTGTGCTACCCCCAGTGCCACGCTGACACCTTTGTTACACCGGTGAACTGGATCAGCAAAAAGGACGGGGTTCTGACTGGCCAGACCCTGCCCTAAAAAATATAAAATTAACAGCACAGAAAACACTAGAGCCCAGAAACCAACACTCTATTTCTTCAAAATTACAAATATAAATTTTAAGAAGCATTGGCTGACCAGACAAGTTTCCTGTACTTTTACACAGTACTTACAACATTGAAACGAATTGTAAAAATCAAGTTAAAAAAATTCACTATTTAAAAACAATCCCCATTTGTATTATTATATAAAAAATAACATTTTCTCTGACAAACAATGTCATGCTGTGGTTATGTTTCATAGTTTCCTGATGAGAGTAAATCTTGATTTTTCTCCAGGTTTTGGCAGAGAGCCATAGGAACTCATTATTCTAAATAGTCTAAGGGGAATTATAAAACAAAGGCTTGAATATATTTTTAAAGCATACTTTCTCATGTTTACATTGCTTCCAGAACTATTTTGTTTTGGAAATTTGTTACCTGCTGTTGGTACATGAAGAATAACGATACATTAAAAACAACAAAACCCTCTTACAGAATTTTTAGCCTGATTGAAAACTGAAATGTGCTTGTAGTGACGGAGTTGGTCAAAAGGAGATATTTTGTTGGTTAGATGGAGATCTGCAAACTTTTAAAATGTCTTTACAAATGACACTGTCTTTCCAGGTCAGCCTGGTCTCAATGGGAATGGAAATGACGACTAACTTGAGTCAAATTTTATAACATGTATTATTCATTTACTTTCTCTCCATCCCATAGGGACCTGCAGTCCCTGGGAATATGAGAAGCACTTTATTTGTCCCACTGATGCTACACACTGCGACATATTTTAGAACTGAACCTTTGGTTTTATTAATCTATCTAGTGTTTGCATGGTTTGTTGGG
Source organism: Pitta sordida (assembly GCA_013390025.1). Lineage (NCBI taxonomy): Eukaryota > Metazoa > Chordata > Aves > Passeriformes > Pittidae > Pitta > Pitta sordida. The sequence continues at coordinate 141,528 of WEKX01014718.1, read as the reverse complement.
TTTGTTCTCAGCTTACTGGTTTTTAGGGTTGTCTTTCTCTCTGTAATATGTGGGTTAGATTTTGAAAGAGTCCAGTATTAAAAACTTAAAAGGCAGGCATCTTTACTTAGGATTGGGGTTTTTTTTCCCCTTCCGTAACCCTTCCCCTAGTATATGAAGTTTGGGATTTTTTGCCCGATTTAGCTTTGGGGGCCCTTTATTTTCTGTCTTCCAGAGTCTCTCACAAGCACACGCTGCCCTGTCTCCACCTGTAGCCACGGTTGAACTTTGGTGCTGTTGTTCCTTCTCCTGGGCTTCACTCTTATATGCCCAGCCTTGGAAATATCTGTGCCGATTCTCTCTTTTGGGGACAGACAGAGTTTTCAGCTCACATGCCTAAGACGATCCATCGTGTATATGTCCAACACACCTCCTCATTCGTGTCTTTTTGGCCAGGTTAGTTTCTGAAGGAGCTGCTGCTGCTGCTGAAACCGAGACATGTCGGGAATCTAGGCGAGATTAATGTTTCCATGCAAACAAAAAGAAGCGCCGGGTCCCGACAGCAGCTGAACTTACACACACACCATCCTAACTCATGAGAATGGGGAAATGCGTATTTGCTGGGGCAAACAGTACATCCCGGGGCACCTGGCGGCACTGAGCTCACAAAGGAAGGGTGAAGAGAGGAACATCACCAGATGGGGTTTGCCAGCCTTGTCCGTGCCTCGCCTGACTCAAACCAGACTGTGGCTTCCAACCCACCCGCCCTGCGAGGCTGCAGCCGCCCGGGATGCCAGCCAGGGGCAGGGACACACCGCCCGGGGCTCTGCAGGGGCCGTGCCCGCGGCTGGGCATAACCCGCGACACAGGGCTGGCACAGGGACCGGCAGAGGCACAGGGGTTGGCACAGGGACAGGCACAGGGACTGGCAGAACCAGAGGGGCTGGCACAGGGACCGGCAGAGGCACAGGGGTTGGCACAGGGGTTGGCACAGGGACTGGCACAGGCACAGTG